>JAPDNY010001775.1:0-12901 GCA_029375565.1 Gekko gecko | reverse complement strand
TTACGTTCTCATTGAACACAATGGGAAAGACCAAAGGGCATGTTTCACTTTTCTACAGATATCTATGGGAACTAATAAGTATTTAACTTTGGCTTGATGGTGTGGCCTGAATAACTTTGGCTTGATGTTTTAAGAAATTAGCTACACACAAGAACGAAAAATTATCTATGAAAGCAAAGTGATACACAAAGGTAAGCAATACAAGATGTAGCCAGTATATCTGGCCCTCTGAGGCTTTACTCCCCAAAATCACCTTTTCCTCTGCATTACAGGCAAGCTGCACAGGATAGTGTACGTGTAATGGTAACCCTACATCACCTTTGCTGTTATAAAGTGCCTTCCCCCGCCAGTCATCCCCTCCTGCCTCTGGGATTGCAGGCATATATTGTCAAAGTAAACACAGATGTGGAAACACCAGCAGGGAAAGTAGGAGTCATATCCAAAAACAGCTGCCAGGTAGAAGGTGAAGAGCCCTCTGCCCCCCATTCCCTTTTTTGCTGCAAAGGAGCCCTTGGAAGGGATATCAGGTTGCTAGTCTGTCATTGCACAATTCTGCAGTGTTAAGTTCAGCCCTTCAGTTTAGTACCAGATTTTACTCATTGTTCAGTCTGGGAAGGGGGGAATGGAAGGTCTTCTTGGGCATGTCTGTGGGAACTTTGAGGAAGGTAAAAGAATTTCCAGTTCATGAAAATTTACAAGAAACTTGGGCTTATCTCGGCATCAGGAGGACGTACAGCCCTTTGTTGTGAGCATACAAGTCCAGAAGGGTGCAAGCCAGAAATTGCAAGTAGATAAATAGGTACCACTTTGGTGGGAAGGTAACAGCATTCTGTGCACCTCAGAATCCAGTCATACCGGCCACATGACCATGGAAACATCTTCAGACAGAGCTGACTCTTCGGCTTGGAAATGGAGATGAGCACCGCCCCCTAAAGTCGGAATCGACTGGCTTTTGGGCAAGGGAAACCTTTACCTTTTACTATAGTTTCTATATTTCTCCCTTCAGAGTTCTATGTTAGTTTCTGAGGTGTCTAAGCTTCTCTCTTTTATCACAGATCAGGGTTCTCTTTTCAACCCCTTTCACTGGCAAACAGTTATTCTCCTTGTATGGGAGTTCTCTCTGACTACCCAGACCTTCTCCAGTATCCCTTAGATTACAGACCAAGACCAAAAAGTAAGTGAATCTTTTCTCTCCACATCAGTGGTTTTATTTCCTCCCTAAGCTGATGCTGGCCAATCAAAGAGCGAGTAGAGCAGTCACATAAGTTCTTCTCTCCAGGGTAGATTAACTCTTGAACTCCCTAACTCTCTGACACAAGCAGCATTTTAAAAAGTCTGCTTTTCTTTGCAATCCATCACAGGTGGATTTAGACTTTGCATAGGATTGCACTGTATGATACACTCCATGTCCTCTGTATTGCTCACCTTATGCTCTCTTTTTTATTAAAGAAAGTTTTTATTTTCTACAACATACATATAACACAAACATAACAAACATCCACACTGACATAAAATTGGGGGAACATTATAAGTATACATAGTTTTTGGCCCTCAATATATCATTTTACGGTTATACCTTACAATAAAAATTTATTTTATAAATGCTTTTGCGACTATTTGTGTATACATTCTTCACCATTATTTCAATTAGCTTATGAATCTAGTCTTGTCCCTCATGGATCACTGCCTTGTCGTGGCGAGGGGGCTTGCGTGGTTCGATGAGGCTGTGGGCTATGCCGTGGAGGGCCACCCAGGATGGACAGGCCACAGCAGAGAACTCAGACCAAGCGTGATCCCCTGGAGAAGGAAATGGCAACCCACTCCAGTATCTTTGCCAAGAAAACCCCATGGACAGTAACAAAAGGCTAAAAGATATGACGCCGGAAGATGAGCCCCTCAGGTCGGAAGGTGTCCAATATGCTACTGAGGAAGAGCAGAGGGCAAGTACGAGTAACCCCAGAAAGAGTGAAGCGGCTGGGCCAAAGCCGAAAGGACGCTCAGTTGTGGATGTGTCTGACGGTGAAAGGAAAGTTCGATGCTGCAAAGAACAATACTGCATAGGAACCTGGAATGTAAGATCTATGAATCAAGGTAAGCTTGACGTGGTCAAAAATGAGATGGCAAGAATGAACATCGACATCTTGGGAATCAGTGAACTAAAGTGGACAGGAATGGGCGAATTTAACTCAGAAGACCATTATATCTACTACTGTGGCCAGGAATCCCGTAGAAAAAATGGTGTGGCCTTTATAGTCAACAAGAGAGTGAGAAAGGCAGTATTGGGATACAATCTCAAAAATGACAGAATGATCTCGGTCCGAATCCAAGGCAAACCATTCAACATCACAGTAATCCAAGTCTATGCCCCAACCACTGCTGCAGAAGAGGCTGAGTGGACCAGTTCTACGAAGACCTACAACAGCTCGTAGAACTAACACCAAAAAATGATGTCCTCATCATCATAGGGGACTGGAATGCTAAAGTAGGAAATCAAAAGGTAACCGGAATAACAGACAAGTTTGGCCTTGGAGAACAAAATGAAGCAGGGCAAAGGCTAACAGAGTTTTGTCAAGAGAACACGCTGGTCATAGCAAACACCCTTTTCCAACAACCTAAGAGGCGTCTCTACACATGGACATCACCAGATGGGCAACACCGAAATCAGATTGACTATATAATTTGCAGTCAAAGATGGAGAAGCTCTATCCAGTCAGTAAAAACAAGACCTGGAGCTGACTGTGGCTCAGATCATGAGCTACTCATTGCAAAATTCAGACTTAAATTAAAGAAAGTTGGGAAAACCACTCGGCCATTCAGATTTGACCTAGATCGCATCCCCGATGAATATACAGTAGAGGTGAAGAATAGGTTTAAGGGACTAGATTTGATAGACAGAGTGCCTGAAGAACTATGGACAGAGGTCCGTGACATTGTAAAGGAGGCAGCACTCACCGCCATCCCAAAGAAAAAGAAATGCAAAAAGCAAAGTGGCTGTCTGATGAGGCTTTACACATAGCAGAGGAAAGAAGGAAAGCTAAAGGCAATGGGGAAAAGGAAAGATTTGCCCAACTGAATGCAGATTTCCAGAGAACAGCAAGGAGAGATAAGGAGGCTTTCCTGAATGAACAATGCAAAGTAATAGAGGAAAACAATAGATTGGGAAGGACTAGAGATCTCTTCAAGAAAATTGGAGAAATCAAGGGAACGTTCCATGCAAAGCTGGCCATGATAAAGGACAAAAACGGTAGGGACCTAACAGAAGCAGAAGAGATTAGGAAAAGATGGCAAGAATACACAGAAGAACTATACAAGAAGGACCTCGATGTCCTTGACAACCACGATGGTATAATCACTGACCTTGAGCCAGACATCCTGGAAAGCGAAGTTAAATGGGCCTTAGAAAGCATTACTAACAACAAAGCTAGTGGAGGTGATGGTATCCCAGCTGAGTTATTCAAAGTCTTAAAAGAAGATGCTGTTAAAGTGCTGCACTCAATTTGCCAACAAATTTGGAAAACACAACAGTGGCCACAGGATTGGAAAAGGTCAGTTTACATTCCAATCCCAAAGAAGGGCAACGTCAAGGAATGTTCAAACTATCGCACAATTGCACTCATTTCACACGCTAGCAAGGTCATGCTCAAAATCCTACAAGCTCGGCTCCAACAGTACGTGGATAGAGAACTGCCAGAAGTACAAGCTGGGTTTCGAAGAGGTAGAGGAACTAGAGATCAAATTGCCAACATTTGCTGGATTATGGAGAAAGCAAGAGAATACCAGAAAAACATCTACTTCTGCTTCATTGACTATGCTAAAGCCTTTGATTGTGTGGATCACAATAAATTATGGCAGGTTCTTAAAGAGATGGGAGTAACAGACCACCTCATATGTCTCCTGAGGAACCTGTATAAGGGTCAAGAAGCAACAGTTAGAACCGGATATGGAACAACTGATTGGTTTAGCATAGGAAAAGAGAGTACGACAAGGATGTATATTGTCACCTTGCTTATTTAATTTATATGCAGAGTACATCATGCGAAATGCTGGCCTGGATGAATCACAAGCTGGAGTTAAGATTGCTGGGGAAAAGATCAATAATCTCAGATATGCAGACGATACCACTCTGATGGCAGAAAGTGAAGAGGATCTAAAGAGCCTCTTGCTCAGGATGAAAGAGGAGAGTGCAAAAGTGGGCTTGAAGCTCAACATCAAAAAAACTAAGATCATGGCATCTGGCCCCATCACTCCTTGGCAAATAGAAGGGGAAGTCGTAGAAGTAGTGACAGACTTCACGTTCCTAGGATCCCAGATCACTGCAGATGGTGACTGCAGCCATGAAATTAAAGACGCCTGCTCCTTGGGAGGAAAGCGATGGCAAACCTAAACAGCATGATAAAAAGCAGAGACATCACCTTGCCAACAAAAGTCCGCATGGTCAAAGCAATGGTATTCCCCGTAGTAATGTATGGCTGCGAGAGTTGGACTATAAGGAAGGCCGAGCGCCGAAGAATAGATTCTTTTGAACTATGGTGCTGGAGAAGACTCTTGAGAGTCCCTTGGACTGCAAGGAGATCAAATCAGTCAATCCTAAAAGAAATCAACCCTGACTGTTCCCTGGAAGGCCAGATCCTGAAGCTGAAGCTCAAATACTTTGGCCACCAAATGAGAAGGGAGGATTCACTGGAGAAGACCCTGATGCTGGGAAAGATTGAAGGTCAAAGAAGAAGGGGACGGCAAAGAATGAGATGGTTAGACAGTGTCACCGATGCAACGAACATGAAATTGAGCAAACTTCAGCGGACAGCGGAAGACAGGAGGGCCTGGCGTAATCTGGTCCATGGGGTCGCGAAGAGTCGGACTCGACTGTGCGACTGTGGTGGTGCTAGTCTTGTCATCCTGGAAATATAGTTATCATACCATCTATAAAATCTTGTCCATGTATTTTCAAAGGTCTTTTCCAAGTGGTCTTTCAGCAGTAAAGTAAGCTTTGTCCATCTCCATTGCTTCTAGTATTTTGTTAATAAGCTCTTCTCTACTTGACATGTCTTGGCTCCTTCAGTACTTTGCATACAGTATTCTAGCAGAAGTCGTTATATACAACATCAAATAAGAGTCTTCTCTTTTAAAGTCATCAGGCAAAATATTCAACAATAATATTTCTGGGGTGAAAGGTATTCTACATTTCAGTATATTCTGTAATAATTCATGTATCTATATCCAGTATTTTTTAGCTCTCTCACATAACCACCACATATGATAAAATGAACCCGTTTTATTTTCACATTTCCAACATTTATCTGAGCATATTGAATTAAATTTGGCTAATTTCTCGGGCATTATATACCATCTGTAAAACATCTTATAAATGTTTTCTTTAAATGCAGTTGATTTTGTTATTTTAATACCTTTTCCCCATAATTTAGACCATTGATCTAGCTGAATATTATGGCTCACATTTTGCACCCATTGTATCATAACATTTTTAACAGTTTCATCAGGCATTTATAGTCTAACAGCAAAGCATACATTTTCTTTATAAAATTCTGTTCCATGGAAAGCATTAACTTATCTATTTCTAACCAGTTCTCATAGAAACCAGTCACTTTATCTTTAGTGTATCTTGATTCAATCTGAACTTTTTGCCACCAATTCAGTTCCATGGGAAGTTTTAAGTTAAAGTTAGGGTCTAACAAGTCATGATATCTTCTAACCGGTTCTCCTGATTGCTTCCAAAGGTGCTATCAGTTTTGAGAACTTGGCATAGAATTGTTTCTTAATCGGTTCCCAAACTTTCATCAATGAAGCCCTTAATCAATGTTGGTTAAAGTATTTATGTGAGTCTACTTTCCCGTACCATAAAAAAGGCATGCCCACCTAATTGTATGTCATGCCCTTCTAGTTTAAGGAGCCTTTGATTATTCAATGTAATCCAATCATTGATCCAAGTCAATGCTGCTGATTTATAGTACAGGGTACAGTCTGAAAGGCCAAAGCTAGCCCTTTATTTTGAGTCCTGTAGTGCTTTTCTTTTGAGTCCTGTAGCCTCTTGTGCTCCCCTCTCTTCTCAAGGAGGGAGTGGGGTCTCGGAGAACCCAGAGACCCCATCAGTAGATCAAAGAAGCCAGTAGTTTCAGGAGCTCTCCTGAAACACGTCTATAGCACTGTGCTGTATCCGACATGATCCCACCTTATTCTCAATAAGGCCCCTTGATCATATTAAGGATTTCACGATGCAGTTGAACATATCCATCAAAATCATAGATGAATGACTCATGATGCCATTCAGGAATAAACTTGTGGTATGTGAAGTTTGTGATTTGAGGAAGTAAGAAGGTAACAACCTCAGGGTCAGCAAGTCCATCATTTCTGGCATTCCAAACTGCAGTTGATACATTCAAATTTGTTACACTGTATTCATGAGGTTGTGTCTTTTCAAGTAAGTAAAAGAAAAAAAATCAAAGAAACAAATAGACTAAAAGACATGTTACTTATAACTATTTTTAAAAGCATATTATAATATAGGCTTGCAACAAAGACCTTAAAATGAAAATCAACAGGGCCATTCCCAGGAATTTTTTTGTGAGGGTGTAAAGTACTGAGCAGGATGCATCGGTAGTGATATCAGCTCATACTTTATTGGAAGTGAAGAACAAGAGAGAGAATGCTGGCTCACAGGCTACCTTATATCCTTAAGGAAAACCATACCCAAACACACACCCGTGATAGGATTATTTACAGTGGCAAGAGTTCCATAGGTCCTTCCTTGGATCCTAGCCCTCTGATAGGAGCGGGCTAGGATCCGCTCTGGCTATTGTCTCTTGAAGCAAAGCTAGGGCTCTTCGCCTGACCGCATGTGGACCTGACCTCACATGTGGTAGAACTCAGTAAACAACAGGAGGGTGCCAGGGGGCACTAAGTAAATTTAATTAAATTTAAATTTAATTAAATTAATGGAGCAGGGGAGGGAGGGCCTGACACACCATCTGAAAGCAGCATGATTAGAGATGGAACAGGAACATCTGTGCTGCCTTTCTACCTTTCTACCACCAGCCCCAGCCCTGGGAGTGGAAAATCCTCTCTTGCCAGGTGAGTCCCCTGTACGCCCTTTTCCCTCCCCCCACATGCCCACTGCTCTTTCCTCCAGCAATCTCCAGTGGGAGCAGGCTCAGCGGCTACAATGGTAGCCTGGACCCCAGCGTGGCACCCCCCTGACAGAGAGCTGAAGTAACCCACCACTGCCTGCAGGAATCCCACCAAGGGCCCCCCTCCTGCTGCATTACAGCTACCAAAAGTATTAACTTTCTCCTGGACTCGAACAGTGCGGACACACTTCACAGGCTGCGCCAGCCAATCAAAGGTGGAGGAAGGAAGCCAGGAAGCCTGAGGAAGTAATCCATGATGCTGGTAACAGGTTGATGGTGTGGCGTGGTAGAACAGAACTAAAGTAAAGAGGTTTTTAGAATAAAAGGGGGAGATTGGGTGGGAGCACTGAAGATCTATTAGTGGGCTCAGCCCCTAAAGCTCCACCACTGGCTATGGACCTGAAAAACAGGCATATTATATGTCAAACAAACCATTTAGGGTTGCCAACTCTGAGTTGGGGGATTCCTGGAGATTTGGAGGTGGAGCTAGGGAGGGTGAAGTTTGGGGAGGGACCTCAGCAGGGTATAATGCCACAGAGTTCACCCTCCAAAGCAGCCACTTCTCTCCAGGGGAACTTATATCTGTAGTCTGGAAATCAGTTGTAGTTCTGGGAGTTCTACAGGCCCCATCTGGAGGCTGGTAACGCTTAATCTGCTAGAATGAGGGGGAGAAGGTCCAGAAAGACAGCAAATCCAGTGGCAGACAAGCATCCAAGGGGGAGGAACTCCAGCCACAACTGAAAATCTGCCTGCTTTTAGCTGCTTTGTGCTTTATCTCTGGGGGGAAAAAGAGGGAGACAGAGTAATGCCTCATAAATCTCAAGGGATGGGCACAGCTACAGTTTGGCTCTTTAAATACCTAGTTCTAAACAGGCAGTATGGACATGACAGCTAGTACTCAAAATAAGTGTTCCTCATGATCAGAGCTGTGTGCAAATAATCCTTGTCTATTTGAAAACAACAGGCTGCAGTAGCGACGTGGGTCTAAATCAAAACTCCTAAATAAAGTTGCTTAATACCTTTTTTATAAGTAGATATTTAAAAAGCCAAGCAAAGGGGCAGAAAAAGAAACTTCAGCCTTGGTGCCTTGTTGACACAGGAAAGGTTATTCATGTTTATTCATGTAAACAAGGCACCAAGGTTGAAGCTTTTTAAAAATGCCCATTTAAAGCAAAAAACACTGGATCCTCTGAGGCTTGAACTCAGGACTTTCTGAGTACTAGACCAACCTGCTGCTCACTGTGCCACAGAGACTTTGATGTTTTTAGGTGAATAAACTTTCCCATGTACACATTTCAGTATCATGAAAACTTATACCACAAAAAAAAACTTTGTTGGTCTTAAAGGTGCCACTGGACTCAAACTTTGTTTTAAGTTATGACATAACTGTAGGTGTCCTGGAAAGGAGGGAGTTAAATAGCAAAAATGCCTTAGTTATGGAAACAACAGAGTGGTCACACACATTTATATACTAATGAACTAAATCTAACAAATGGATACTATATAAAGTGAGTATGCTACAAAATTTTAATTTTTTTTATAAAGAAATGTCTTTAAATGAATTTTTAAATTAATTTTAAATGCATGCATCCATAGTACGAGCAGATTAGGAAATGCAACAAAATATTTTGCTATTAGATTCTGGAGAGAGATGCAGTTGTAACCAATTAAAGCTCATCCATAGCTAAAACATGCACTTTGAAAAGAACAGGAAGTGAGAACACAAAATAATCACTGTGAAACCAACAGATGCACCCTAAAAAAACCCAAGTCAATCCCAGTACAAATGGATTCACAAGTGTTTCTCCATCAGTCCAAGGACTTCCACATGCAAGCGCTGAGCAGCGTCTAGTCCCCAAATGAAGTCCCAGTGGATCCAGTCAGGAAAATGTTTGTAATGAATGAGATTAGTGATTCGAGACAATAATTGCATGGTTTCATCTGGCTGGCAAACCCAGTCCTGTCCTCCACTCCACAGTGCTATCGGCACCGTGATCTCTTCTATCTTGTACAGAGGAGGGATGGTCTGGCGAAAGGCAAAAGAACAAACAAAATGAATTTAATTCACCATAGAAATACCAGGTAGAGCAATACTTGAAAGTGTGGTGAATCTATTTAATTCAGAAGACAAATCAGCTATTTTTTCATAGACTCAATGCACAAGATTACTTATAGGGCCCCCGGTGTTTGTTCATTCCTTTCCAAATACACATAAAATAAAAATCCAGCATATTCCTACCTGGTTGTATTTTTCTGTATTTCTTGAGCCGTAGTCAAAGAATCTGAATTCTCCTGTTTTAACTGACTAGAAAATGAAATGGAACACAAGGGTCAAATGAGCATAGTAGTATGTCACAGAAAACCAAGATGAAGGGTTTGGGAGAAGATACATGTTAAGAATATTTCATAATGATGATTTTTTTTAATCATCTCAGATTAAAACTGACTTAAAGGCAGGGCTATTTTTGGGCAGGAATGCACAGGAACGGAGTCCCGGCTGGCTCCCGAGTTGGCCATGCCCAGCAGGAACTCATTAGCATAATAGGCCACACCCAGCAGCAGAAACTCATTAGGATTGGCTACATTAGGGGTGTGTGGCCTAACATGCAAAGGAGTTCCTGGGTTTTAACATCCAAAAAAGATCCTGGGTTTTGACAACAAACAAGGTAAACAGAATAAGAAGCAAAAGGTGGGTGTGGCTGGATGACCACACTTCTGGGAACACGGGGGTGTGGCCTATGATTCTAAGCTGTGCTGAGCTGTGCTGTTAGGTTATTATTCTTATGAGTTTCTGCTGTTGGGTATGGCCTAATATACTAATGAGTTCCTGCTGGGCTTTTCCTACAAAAATAGCCCTGCTTAAAGGCAATTATCAAGTCTTCTAATAATGGTACCTTAGAAAGAGCAAGAAGCTTTATATCTCCATGCAGATTCAGTCTCCCTCCTTACAGCTGAATGCTACCTTTGCTTAGCTTCTCCAAAATGCCCTCATGCTCAATCTTTAGGAGGCAGCTGAAGACAGTTTTGTTAAAGATGGCATTGGATGAGTTATTTGGTTCTTCTGCCTACCAGCGGCTTTAAATTGTTGATCTTAACTAGTGGCTTTTATGTATATTGTATTTTGTTATTATTTACACTGTAAACCTCCTTGAGGTCCTATAAAGTAGAAAGGCAGTTAATGAATGTTTTAAACTAATTAATTTTAACTAACTGTGCAGTTACTTTAATTAATTAACTTAAACAATTTGATCAATAAATTATAAGTATTGGGTGGGATTTTCACTAGTTAAGCAGACTGGGCAAATCTCACAATATCAATGAGCATGTCAGTTCATTTAACTCCTGCTACATCAGGATGTTTATTACAGAAAATCTAGTTGCCACTCTATTCCAATTTCCAATAACCTTTACTGGCATAACAATAACTTTAAAAAGAAAAGATAACAGTACAAATCAGCCCATATGCCAACAAAGAGAAACAATCAAAGTACAGCCGATTTGTAACACTGTATATAGTAATAATAATAGGGCAAGTGATAAATGTTTGGAACAGTAATCGTGAGTATTACAGTAATTAAAACAGTTACAGTAAGAAGCTTAACTATCCAAAGAGGAACCATAGATACACCTTATCTCTCTCACTCACTCTCCATCTCCCAACTCTATTCATGATAAAGGAGCTGGCTGCAAGCAGCTTTGCCATGCATAGAGAATCTTAAGTGAGCTCATTGTTACAGTTTTCTTACCACAAAATCCCTGGCCATCTGTACTCTTGGGGGAATGTTAGGTGATTGATTCACTACATGGCAGTCCAGATTTCTTTCACTGACTGGTTTTCTCTCTTATCTTTTGTTTTTAACTATTTTCATTACATAGGAGAAGTCACTGCCCTTTTTATCATAAAATATATATCATAAAATTTATCATAAAAAGTATATCTTTCCTTTGCTTAGCAAAATCCCAGTCATGATAATCTGGCATATGTCGGAATGCTACGTATAGGTGAAAACCCACAGGTGACAGCACTCAGTGCAAAATTCTGCACAGCTGTATGTAAAATTCGACAGAACTTTTCGGTACTGATTAATTATATTTTATTGTTCCTCATAATCTAAAATTGTATCTAAACATATGAAGAAATGGGACACTTTGAATTTATCATTGATGGGAAGAATCGCGACTGTAAAAATGAATATTTTACCGCGTTTGATGTTTTTATTTCAGGCTATTCCAATATTAAAACAAAGGAAAGTACTGGATTCGTGGCAGAAAGAATTATCCAAATTTGTATGGGCAGGAAGAAAGCCAAGGATTAAAATGAAAATTTTATGTGATGCAAGAGAGAGAGGAGGCTTACAACTACCAAATTTAAGACTGTATTATGATGCCGTCTGTTTAACATGGTTGCAACAGTGGATTAATTTGGAGAATAAGAAGTTATTGGCACTTGAAGGACATGATAATAAATTCGGATGGCATGCATATTTATGGTATGGAAAAGTAAAAATGGATAAATTTTTTAAACACCACTTTGTAAGACAATCACTGTTCGAGACATGGATGAGATATAGAAAATTCTTCTCAGAAGAAAGACCACTTTGGATTGTACCAGCTGAAGTGATTAATCCATATTCAAGAAATCAAGGGTTAGACTGGCTACCTTATAAAAATCTCTTAAAATCTGAAGGGAAAAATTTTGTGTTAAAAGATAGATTTGATGTTGAATTTGAATATGATTGGTTGAAGTATAGACAGATTTATGATCTATTTAAGACCGATAAAAGAGAACATGGTTTTAGAGAAAAGAATATTGAAATTGAAACTGTATGGCTTGAGAAAGATAAAAAAATGATCTCTAAACTGTACAAGGTGTTATTGAAATGGTATACTGAGGATGAAGTTGTAAAGGAGCAAATGATAAAATGGGCAGTAAATGTTAATAATGAGATATTAATGACATCTTGGGAATACTTGTGGAAAAAATCAATGAAAATTTCAACGTGTGTAAATGTTAAAGAGAATTGCTATAAAATGATGTATAGATGGTATATGACGCCTAAAAAAATTGCTATTATAAATGAAAGTATGTCCAACAAATGTTGGAAATGTAAAAAACATGAGGGGTCTTTTTACCATATGTGGTGGACATGTGATAAAGCAGTAAAGTATTGGACAGAGATCCACAATGAGATACAAAAAATTTTGAATTGTACTTTTAAGAAAGACCCACAGATGTTATTGTTAGGTCTTAAAATGGAAGAAATAAATGTAGCCAAGAGAACACTACTATGGTACTTGACTACAGCAGCAAGACTGACTTTTTGCTCAATGTTGGAAACAAGATAAAGTACCTGAAACATGGGAATGGATTAAAAAGACGTTGTTTTTAGCAGAAATGGACAAATTAACAAGAAAATTAAACAACGAAGAAGATGAAACTTTTTTTGAAGACTGGAAAGACTTTCAAAAATACTTGTTGAAAAATTGGGACATTAAACGTGGTTTGATCTGCTTTGATAGTTATTAAGTGGAAAATGAAATAGAATTAGATTTCTGAATTGTTACCGTTTGTTAGAGAAAATAAGTTTAGAAATAACTGTAACAGAATAAGAGAGATATTAATGGGGTTGGAGCAGTGCGGGAAGCCTTGTTTGGGGTGGGGAGAAGGGAAATTAGAAAAATGGATATGTAGGTTGGTTGAAAATGTATGAACATGTGATATATCCAATAATAAATTGTATTTACTAAAAAAAAAAAAA
>JAPDNY010001774.1:0-12925 GCA_029375565.1 Gekko gecko | reverse complement strand
TTTTTCTCTCTCCCCGCCCCCATAAAAAACGAAGAAGAAAAGGAAGGAGGAGGAGAGAAGGAGAAGAAGAAGGAGAGGAGGAGGAGGAGGTTGTATTTATACCCCATCCTTCACTACCCGAAGGAATCTCAGAGCGGCTTACAATCTCCTTCCCCTTCCCTTCCCCACAACAGACTCCCTGTGAGGCAGGTGGGGCTGAGAGAGCTCTTTCGAGAACTGCTCCTGAGAGAACAGCTCTAAGACAACTTGTGACTGACCCAAGGTCACACCAGCAGCTGCATGTGGAGGAGTGGGGAAATCAAATCCAGTTCTCCCAGATTAGAGTCTGCGCTCCTAAACCCTACGACAAACTGGCACAAAACCTGTTCATGATACTCTCTAGGAGCTCTGCCGCTAAAATTGATGCCTCAGTTTCCATCAATGATGTAAAAAAAAAAAAATTGGTGTAAATAGGGTTGCCAACCTCCAGGTGATGGCTGGAGATCTCCTGCTGTTATATCTATTCTCCAGGAGATGGAGATCAGTTCCTCTGGATAAAATGGCTGCTTTCAAAGGTGAACTCTAGGGCATTATACCTCTTTGACGTCCCTCCCTTCCCTAAACCCCGCCCTCCCCAGGCTCCACCCCCAAAGAAAAATCTCGAGGAATTTTCTATCCAGGAGCTGGCAACCCTCAGCGTAACACAGAAACAGTGTAAGAATGCCCCCTCCGAAACACACTGAAAGAAACAAACCAAAACTCCATGAAAACAGGCAAGAGGAAAAGGCTATCTTCGATCATGCAAGTCTTCGAATCATAGAATCATAGAGTTGGAAGGGACCTGCAGGGTCATCTAGTCCAGCCCCCTGCACAATGCAGGAACTTCACAAACGCTTCCCCCCTCCACACCCGCAGTGACCACTGTTCAATGCCCAGAAGATGGCCAAAAAACCCCCTCCAGAATTGCTTCCTGACCCCCAAAGTGGCGATTGGCATTTCCCTGGGCGTGTAAGAAAGGGCCACGAGAACTAAGCACTGAGGCAAAACCCTTCCTGCCCTCCCTTCTCACGATCTGCCTCAGTCCACACAATCCGCATTGCTGTCAGAGGGCCATCCGGCCTCTGTTTGAAAGCCTCCCAAGAAGGAGAGACCACCACCTCCTCCCAAGGAAGCCTGGGGTTCCACTGAGGAACCGCTCTAAACGTCAGGAAGTCCTTCCTAATGTTTAGCCGAAAACTCTTCTGATTTAATTTCAACCCATGAAAACTCATGGAATCCTAGAGCTGGGAGGGTCTTTATAAGCCATCCAGTCCAACCCCCTGCGCAGCTCTAGACCCAGGAAGATAAAGCCTCCCCAACAGAGGGCCGTCTTGGCTTGAAGACTTTCAGCAAAGGAGTCGGTCAGCCACATGCCTGGGAATGTCCTTCTGAGAACGAGGCACATCTCCGAGTTTAATCCAGTTTAAAAAAAAATAGAAAAGAAATTGCATCATGGATAACAAGCAGCCAGAGGGTCCCAATGTAGAGATGCCAAGACACCAACCGTGAGATACTGGATTTATTGTGATTCTTTTTTCTTCCAGTAAATTTGCATTTTTCATTACAGTCTCTTTCTTTCTCACTTTGTGCGCGTCAGTTTGTTTCATTCCCTGGCTCTTCACATTTTGTCTTGCCCTCCTTCTTACTTTGGTACTTCTTACTTCAGGACGTTTTGGGGACGGTGGGTTGAACGTAACGGTGTTAAAACGATACCAAGTATGTTTTAAAACAATGGGCCGCCTCGGTGGCCCCTGGGAAGGCAGAAAGGCAGGATATGAATTTTGTAAACGAAAAATGAACAAATAATTCAGGGGTGTTTCGGAAGAGGGTCTGGACGGTGGCTATCACACTTTGGTCACATTATGAGAAGACCGGAGTTATTGGGAAAGGCAATCATGGCAGGCAGAGTTGAAGGCAGCAGGAGAAGAGGAAGACCCAAAAGGAGGTGGACGGACGCCATCGAGGAGAACATGGCCCTCGGTATGCAAGACCTGAGCAAAGCTGTTAAGGACAGGATAAGAACATTTAAGGAGCCCTGCTGGATCAGACCAGTGGTTCATCTAGCCTAGCATCCTGTCTCGCACAGTGGCCAACCAGTTCCTCTGGAGGGCCAAACAACAGGGCACAGAGGCTGAGGTCTTCCCCTGATATTGACTACCTCTGAGTGTGAAGGTTAACAACATCAGAAGAACCCTGGAGGATAAGACCAGCAGACCATCTAGTCCAGCATCCTGTCTCACACAGTGGCCAGCCAGTTCACAGGCCAGAGAGGACGAGGCCTTCCTAAGAACACCAGAAGAGCCCTGGAGGATCAGACCAGTGGTCCATCTAGCCCAGCATCCCGTCTCACACAGTGGCCAGCCAGTTCCTCTGGCGAGCCAACAACAGGGCACAGAGGCTGAGGTCTTCCCCTGATATTGACTACCTCTAAATGTGAAGGTTAACAACATCAGAAGAGCCCTGGAGGATCAGACCAGTGGTCCATCTAATCCAGCATCCCGTCTCACATAGTGTCCAGCCAGTTCCTCTGGAGGGCCAACAACAGGGCAGAGAGGCCGAGGCCTTCATAAGAACCTCAGAAGAGCCCTGCTGGATCAGACCAGTGGTCCATCTAGCCCAGCATCCCGTCTCCACGCAGTGGCCAACCAGTTCCTCCAGAGGACCAACAACAGGTCAGAGAGGCCGAGGCCTTCAGAAGAACGTCAGAAGAGCCCTGCTGGATCAGACCAGTGGTCCATCTAGCCCAGCATCCCATCTCACGCAGTGGCCACCCAGTTCCTCCAGAGGGCCAAAAACAGGGCACAGAGGCCGAGACCTTCATAAGAACATCAGAAGAGCCCTGCTGGATCAGGCCAGTGGTCCATCTAGTCCAGCATCCTGTCTCACTCAGTGGCCAACCAGTTCCTCTGGAGGACCAACAACAGGGCATGGGGGCCGAGGCCTTCCCCTGATGTTGCCTCCTGGCTCTGGGATTCAGAGGCTTAGTGCCTCTGAATGTGGACGTTCCCCTCTGTCACCATGGCTAGCAGCCATTGATAGACGTCCTCCATGAATCGATCTAATCCCCCCTTTGGGAGCTGGCGGAAGCATCACTCCATCCTCTGGCAGCGAATCCCACATTCTGATCACTCTCTGCACAAACTTGTATTTCATTTTTTCTGTCCTGAATGTTCAGAGGTCGTCGATTCAGAGGGTCGCCACGAGTCGGAAACGACTCGACAGCCTTTAACGCACCCACAGCCATTTTCTACCTTCTTCCTCCTTTCCTGTTTTCTGCGGTTTCGAGACAGACGTTATCCCTGCCTGTCTACATTCAACACAAGGCCATAGTATACCTCGAAGAGCGCTCATGCAGTTAGTCGGAGATCAATAAATCCCAGGTACCAGATGAGCTGCGCTCCAGAACATCTCGCGGCTCCCTATAAAACATAGCCCTTGATTTTATGGGGTGGGAATCTTAATCCCCATCCCCCCAAAATGACACTGAAGGTTCGGAGAGATCCGCTGACGTATGTGAGGGAATTGGCTTCGAAAGCGGGAGGGAAATGCGAGCCGAGCATGCTGGGTTATTAATATGGGTCTCCGAGACGCGTTTAAGGTTCAGAAGTGACGCTGAGAACGCCCGTCTGCCGCTAATGCAACTTTTAAAGCTTGTTAATACGGTTAATGAGCCGTGTAATGGGAGACACATTCATTTGTTACTTGAACGATAACCCCAGAAATAGGGCCATTAAAATGAGAATGAACGCCATCTCTCTCTCTATCTCTCTCTCTCTCTCTCTCTCTCTCTCTTTATCCTAAGGAAACCAAAGAGCTGCATTACCTGCTGGGCAGGGCTGCCACTGAAGTAACGGAGTCCAGAGCGCTCTCGGCCCCAATCCATGCCATACGCAGAAGGAGAGCGAGGGAACCCAAGCTGGTGGCTCCCCACGACAGGCCCCCCCCCGTGAGGTAGGTGGGGTGGAGAGAGCACTTTCGAGGACTGCCCTCGAGAGAACAGCTCTGAGGGAACTTGTCACTGACCCAAGGTCATACCAGCAGCTGCATGTGGAGGAGTGGGGGAATCAAACCCGGTTCTCCCAAATTAGAGTCCGCGTTTCTAACCACTACACCAAACTGGCACTGCACCATCCCTACTGGGATGGGATCTAGGATTGGTAGAGAATTTGTCAAGTCTTTGGGACTTGGACACACAAAGGCCTCTATCGGTCCATTGGCACAGCCAGAAAAACCTCTTGTTTTTTAATTCATTTGCCAACTTCACATTCCGCCTTTCTCCCCAGTGGGTGAACCAGAGAGACTTACATCAATTTCCTTCCCTCTATTTCATCCTCACAACAAACCTGCGAGGTAGGGCAGGCCGAGAGAGCGTGACTGGACCAAGGACACCCAGTGAGCTTCCATGGTGGGGGGGGGATTCAAACCTGAGTCTCCCAGACCCGAGTTCAAAACGCTAACCACTCCATCACATTGGCTCTCAAAGGAATGCCAGTCGCTGGGAGGCAGCGGCGGTTGCTGTCTGCCGGTTCCAGGCCTCCCAGGGCACCGAGTCAGCCACTGTGGGAACGGATTAAACGAACAGTCGGTCTGATCCAGGAGGGCTCTCCGGAGGCTCTGGTGAGATTGTGCAGAAAGAGCGGTCCTGTAATCAAGATCAGCCGTCCGCAACACAAAGGAGAGCCTTTGCCAAACGCCTCCGAGGCTTCGGCTCAGGAGGAGCCGTCGTCCCCCCCCGCCGCCCCTCCGTAGCCAATAACTGAGCTCCCGCTGTGAAGAAATGCTATGCGTTCCATAACACTGGTGAGGATTTCGGCTGCCAAAGAACGCTGGTCTTTTGGCCTACCTGGAGGCAGACGCATCGGCCATTTGAGATTTTGCAGCTGACGCACGCAAGACGGGATTTGTGCAGTGGGGAAGGGGGAGGCGCTTTATAAACTTTCCACATTTAGGGCCTGGCTCCAGCGAAGCCGCCTGATGAGCCCAGCGGCAAGAATACTACACAGAACAAAGTTTGAGTCCGGTGGCATCTTTAAGACCATACACACTTGTGCATGCACATTAGAGCGCATAACGGAAGCCATGCTGGATCAGGCCCGTGGCCCATCCAGTCCAACACTGTGACACACAGAGGCCAAAACCCAGGGGCCATCAGGAGGTCCAGCAGTGGGGCCAGAACTCCAGAAGACCTCCCACTGTGACCCCCTCCCCCAAGCACCAAGAATACCGAGCATCACTGCCCCAGAGTTTTCCATCTACACCTTGTTGCTAATAGCCATGCATGGACCTCTGCTCCATATGTTGATCCGGCCCCCTGCCCTTAATGACTCTTTGGATGAAGAAGAATTTCCTTTGTTCAGTTCTAAACCGACTGCTCCTCAATTTCAGGGAGTGCCCATGGGTTCTTGTACTGTGAGAAAGGGAGAAAAGGGCTTCTGTCTCTACCTGCTCTATCCCACGCATTATCTTATAAACCTCGATCATGTCACCCCTCAGCCGTCGTTCCTCCAAGCGAAGGGCCCTAACCTCTTTCACCTTTCTTCATAGGGAAAGTGTTCCACCCCCTTAGTCGTTTCAGTTGCCCGTTTCCGCAACTTTCCCAAGGCTATCTTTCTACCCGTAGCTTAAACCCATTATTTCAAGTCATAAGGACCATAAGAAAGGCCATGTCGGAGGTATGCCGAACAGAACTGTACACAGTTTAAACATGGACACCGGTGCCAGAGCTTGCAACAAACCCAGATGCCAGCTTTGCCACCACGTACACCCAGACGACGCAATCACTGGACCTAACAATGTCAACCACACTATCTTAGGTTCATTCACTTTGCTCGTCTTCTAACGTTGTTGTTGCTGTTCAGTCGCACAGTGGCATCCGACTCTTCGCGACCCCATGGACCACATCACGCCAGGCCCGCCTGTCTTCCATCGTGCTCCGGAGTTTGCTTAAGTTCATGTTTGTTGACTCGATAAAGCTGTCTGACCATCTCATCCTTTGCCATCCCCTTCTTCTTTGACCTTCAGTCTTTCCCAGCATCGGGGTCTTCTTCTCCAGCGAAGGCTCCCTTCTCACTGGGTGGCCAAAGTCTTTGAGCTTCAGCTTCAGTTTCTGGCCTTCCAGGGAACAGTCGGGGTTGGTTTCTTTTAGGATTGACTGATTTGATCTCCTTGCAGTCCAAGGGACTCTCAAGAGTCTTCTCCAGCACCATAATTCAAAAGAATCTATTCTTTGGCACTTGGCCTTCCTCATAACATTGTACATGCCATCAAATGCCAACAGTGCCCTTCTGTTCTCTACACAGGGCAAACAAACACCTGTTTTGTTTCAGAAACAATCTGGAACAGGAGACAGCTGAATTACAAGTTATTATAACACTCAGGACAATGGAACGCCCAGGGCTTAACAGAGATATCGGCTTCTTATCTCACTGCACATGCTAAGTCATTCTGTTCTTACTTATACCCGGAAATTAAACTTTGTTAGTCTTACTGGGGCCACTGGACTCAAACTTGGTTCTCATAGCTGTCATTAACTCCTTTATTCTCTGTAGGCCCAACTTGCTGCTATTTACATGTCCCACTATCTGTGTTATTCCAGTCTTAGCTACATATACTGCTCAGTTACTTATGCATCTTGACTCTAATTAGCTCTTCCTGGCAACTAACCCCACCACCACCCACATCTAATATTTGAGGAAATCTATTCCAATGTATATGAAAGACGAGTGCACACGCTGAGTCTCTGTTCTCCCATGTACACAGGGTTGGGACTGGCTTGTCCTAGGGGTACTGCTGGACTCCAGCTTCATTTTCACATCTTTCTGCTAACTCTTGCATTTACATGCTAATTTGCTGCTATCCCTTAACTCTTGCATTTACGTGCTAATTTGCTGCATTTACATGCTGATTTGCTGCTATCCATTGATCTTACCAGCCACCTGATACAATTTTAGCTCTGCATACACATCTTGGCTCTGAGCGGCCCCTCCTAACGGCTGCCCCCCACCAGTGTTCCCTCTAAGCTGAGTTAGTGTGAGCTAGCTCATAGTTTTTTAGCTTCCGGCTCACACATTTTTGTCTTAGCTCAGGAAGGAGGGCTCCAGACCAAACTCATTTATGCAGTAGTCAAATTTCTTGCTCACAACTTTAATGCCAGTCACTCACAAAGTAGAATTTTTGCTCACAAGACTCCACGGCTTAGAGGGAACATTGCCCCCCACCCTCTTTTTTCCTGCAAGTAACCCTTGAAAAGTTTGTATTCCATTTGCCTGCTCCAAGAGAACTTGTGACTGGCCCAAGGTCACACCAGCAGCTGCATGTGGAGGATTGGGGATCAAACCTGGTTCTCCCAGATCAGAGTCCGTGCTCCTAAACTACTACACCAAACTGGCTCTCAACGGCTGGCTGGTAACCACTGCATCAAACTGGCTCTAAATGGACATCTTTCGGGCAGGACGGATGCTCTCATTTGGATCGCTCTCTTTTTCTCCCGGCTTCGGACGATCCTGTCCTTTCTCCTCAACCGCAAATGGATACCCTGCCCGTCAGCCTTCTCTCTTTGCACGCAGGCCCTCCCCCTCCCCCAAAGTGTAAAAAGCGTGCGCCAAAATCTTGCTCGTCTAGACACGACTACGAATAGACCGGACCCTGTTTTACATACATGCTGTGAAGGGACCAAAGGTTGTTTTATTTCATTTCATTGAAAAGCTGCACATGTTCCCCATTTCTCGTCTGGCACCCGGAGCAGAATCCTGTACGCACGGCCTGGGAGCCAAACTTCACATAAGGTATCTATTTGACAAAAATGGACAGTCTGTGGAAATGGGCCTCCGAGCAACACGACAAAAATCAAATGTTCCACGAAAGCTCTTCCCCCACCACCACCACCCTCTGTCCCACATCGGCTCCGTTTTCTACGTTACGGGACTGCACGGACGAGCATCAGTGGAACTCGTCTTCCTTGCCCCCCCCCCTTCCCCGTCCAAAAAACAGCATTCAGGACGCAAACGGCACCTCTGTTGGAGTCCGTCCCATTCCCTGCCGTCCCGCTGGAGAGGAGGCGCCGCCTCTATATTTAGGGAATGGCGCGTCGGTTCCAACTTGGCTACCTTCGCCTCGTGGAGATTTACCGAAGGTCTCGAGCAGATGCAACGGACAGGCGAGGTGATGGAAACAGAACACGCGGCGGTCTGCGGGGGAGGGGCATCTTTGGAGGATCCCGGCTGCCAAGGATGGGGGAGGTGGCAGAGAAAATGCAAATGGAACAACCGTTTGAGGGGGGGGGGTTGTCCAGAGATGGCCTGAGGGGCTTGAGGAGGAGGAGGAGGAGAAAGAAGAGGAGGAGGAGGAGGAGGAGAAAGAAGAGGAAGAAGAAGAAGAAGAGGAAGAGGAAGAAGAGGAAGAAGAAGAAGAGGAGGAAGAGGAAGAGGAAGAGGAAGAAGAAGAGGACGAGGAAGAGGAAGAAGAAGAGGAGGAGGAAGAGGAAGAAAAGGAAGAGGAGATTGGATTTATATCCTGCCCTTCATTCGGAGTCTCAGAGCGGCTTACAAACTCCCTTCCCTTCCCCTCCCCACAACAGACAACCTGTGAGGTAGGCAGGGCTGAGAGAGCTCTTTTGAGGACTCCTCATGAGAGAACAGCTCCGAGAGAACTATGGCTTGCCGAAGGTCACCCAGCAGCTGCAAGTGGAAGAGTGGGGAATCAAACCCGGTTCTCCCAGATTAGAGTCTGCGCCCTTAACCACTACAGAGCCCACAGAATGGGAGGATGGTGTGGACCTCATCTAATGGAGAGCCTCGGGGTGGTGGAGAGAGAGCAGAGGAAATCTCTTTGCTCAGAAAGTGGGAACTCGGGGGCCGCCAGCTCCGCACGGTGATTGAGCATGGAAAATGCTATTCCCAGGTTCTGGGGCATCTCATAGCACCGTATTTATGTATTTATACCTCGGCTTTCTCCCCACGGGGATCGAAATTGGCTTACGTCATTGTCCTGTCCTCCATTTTATCCTCACAACAACCCCACAAGGTAGGTTAGGCTGAGAGAGTGTGACGGGCCCAAAGTCACCCGGTGAGCTTCGGTGGCACAAGTAGGGAATTGAACCTGCTTCTTTGTTGGGAACTGAAGACATCAGTGTTTTTTAAAAAAGAGAAATACTTCATCTAATCAAGATCACAGGGAAAAGATAGACCCACCTGAACCAAGCCTGACACTCGTAACCATTACACTGCACTGGCTCTACCACGCGATACCAGTCCTGTAGCAGCTAATTGTGGCCCCCTTGGAAGACTCGGTGGTCCTTAGAATCATAGAGTTGGAAGGGACCTCCAGGGTCATCTAGTCCACCCCCGTGCACAATGCAGGGGATTCACAAACACCTCCCCACCGCACACCCAGAGACCCCTATTCCACACCCAGAAGATAACAAAAAACCCTCCAGGATTCCTGACCAAACTGGCCTTTAGAAAAATTGCTTCCTGACCCCAAAGTGGTGATCAGCATTTCCCTGGGTGTGTCAGAAAGGGCCACGAGAACTAAGCACCGAGGCAATCCGTCCTGCCCTCCCTCTCAGGATCTGCCTCAGTGCACAGAATCCGCATTGCTGTCCAATTACCATCTAGCCTCTGCTTGAAAACCTCCCAAGAAGGAGAGCCCACCACCTCCAGAGGAAGACCGTTCCGCTGAGGATCCACTCTGTCAGGAAGTTCCTCCTAACGTTTAGCCAAAAACCCTCTTCTGACTTAATTCCAACCTGTTGGTTCTGATCCAACCTTCTGGGGCAACAGAAAACAACTCCACACCATCCTCTACCTGACAGCCCTTCAAGTACGCCTCTCAGACCTCATTGACAAGTCCAATAGAATCAGGTGGGGATGATGTCACAGGGGTGGAGCTGGGAGAACTGGTCCTGCCGCTTCAGAGGAGGAGATTATACGTTTTAAAGCGGCCCTACACTAGCAGTTTCTGAAAAGTGGGGAAAAACAAAGGGCTAGATTGGAATGTTTCCCCCATTTCTTCATATGTGGGGAAGTTCTAACCAGGGTTGCAGTCTGCCTCGGGGAGGTGGTGGATGCTCCTTCCCTGGATGTTTTCAACCGGAGGCTGGGCGACCATCTTTTGGTTATGTTGTAGGTATGTAGGGCTATCTTTCAGGCTATGCTCCTGCAGAGTGCAGGGGTTGGACTAGATGACCTGCCAGGTCCCTTCCAACTCTAACATTCTATGATTCTATGAAAGTACAGAGGAGGGCTACCAAGAGGATTAGGGGGTTTGGAGCCCCTTCCCAATGAGGAAAGGATAGATGTTGATAACGTTATCCATGGAGTGGTGAGAGTGGATAAAGACACCTTATTCTCTCTCTCCCAAAAGACTAGAACTTAAGGGCATCCAGTGAAGCTGATGGGCAGTAGGTTCAGGATGGACAAAAGGAGATACTGCTTGACACAGAGAGTGAATCAAGTGTGGAATTCGCTGCCAGAGGATGTCATGATGGCCACAGGAATAAACAGCTAGAAAAGGGGTTAGATGGATTTGTGGAGGCTACTAGCCATGGTGGCTGAGGGGAACCTCCACATTCAGAGGTACTAGTCCTCTGAATCCCAGAACCAGGAGGCAACAACAGAGGAAGGCCTTGGCCTCTATGCCCCGTTGTTGGACCTCCAGAGAAACTGGTTGGCCATTGTGTGAGACAGGAGGCTGGACTAGATGGACCTTCACTGGTCTGATCCAGCAGGGCTCTTCTGATGTCCTAATGAAGGCCTCGGTCTCTATGCCCTGTTGTTGGCCATGCAGAAGAACTGCTTGGCCACTGCTTGAGACAAAATGCTGGATTAGATGAACCATTGGTCTGATCCAGCAGAGCTCTACTTAGGTTCTTATGAAGGCCTCCACCTCTCTGCCCTGTTGTTGGACCTCCAGAGGAACTAGTTGGCCACTGTGTGAGACAGAATGCCGGACTAGATGGACCACTGACCTGATCCAGCAGGGCTCTCAGAGCTGTTCTCTCACGAGCAGTTCTCATAAGAGCTCTCTCAGCCTTACCTACCTCACAGGGTGTCCGCTGTGGGGAGGGGGAAGGGAAAGGAGATAGACCGTGTCATTCCTTGGCATAGAGAGTACTCCATCTTTCTGTGTTATACCTCTGAGGATGCCAGTCACAGCTGCTGGCGAAACGTCAGGCCCTACAGTGCCACGACCACGGCCAGACAACCTGGAAAATCTACAGCAACTAAGGAAAGGAGATTGTTGTCAAGGGCTTTCATGGCTGGAGTTCATTAGTTGTTGTAGATTTTCCGGGCTGTATGGCCGTGGTCTTGGCATTGTAGTACCTGATGTTTCGACAGCAGATTGTAAGCTGCTCTGAGACTCTTTCGGGTAGTGAAGGATGGGGTATAAATCCAATCTCCTCCTCCTCCTCCTCTTCTTATTCTCTGGGGCTTCATCCACCCACATATCACCCCACAAATGCCAGAGTGCCCAATTCAGCCCCCAAGCTCACGTGACAAGTCTACACACAGCTCTGGAAACGATATAATCCTCTTCCCGAAGCCATCTTCTTCACAGTCTTCTCCAGTGACCCCTAATTTATAAAACTTCTGGCAGGACACCCGAACCGTCGCTCGAGGACTTCTGGCTACCCCGGGCGGTTCGTTTCCGAGCAGAAGTGTTTGCAATTTTGACTCGCTGCGCTGATTCCCAGCTTGCCTCTGGCCCCGTAACAA
Organism: Gekko gecko; assembly: GCA_029375565.1. Taxonomy (NCBI): domain Eukaryota; kingdom Metazoa; phylum Chordata; class Lepidosauria; order Squamata; family Gekkonidae; genus Gekko; species Gekko gecko. The sequence goes on along the minus strand of JAPDNY010001774.1, from coordinate 1,193 downwards.
GAGAAATGTTCGGCGAAGCCGTGGATTTTGGCAAGAGAAGTCTTAAACAAAAGGCAGAACAATGGGGCGGATTTGTTCCGCTGCTCGTGCCCTCCGTTTATGTGTCGGGCTCCCATGGTTTGGGTGCGGAAGAGCCGTGTATGTTCCTTCAAAAGGCAGAATTTGTTATCCGCGCGTATCCTGTCGGAGCGACGTTAACCGTGTCATTCCCGTGTAGTGACTGCAGCTTTTAGACAAAGGATTCAAAGGGACTGGTTTGAGGCTGAGCCAGTGACGTGACTGCTCGAACTGTGAGTGATTTAGATAATGTGAAAAGAGGGGTTTGATGGGAAGGGGAAATGCCGTCTCTCTGCAGGGTTTTTCTACCATTGTCATTAGGGTCAGAGCGCCAGTTTGGCGTAGTGGTTAAGAGCGTGGACTCTAATCTGGGAGAACACACCTAAGGGACTGCCTCTTCCCCTATACGCCTTGGAGAGCGTTATGCTCTGATAATCCACATCTCCCCGGTGGTCCCTGGTCCAAAGGACGTCTGCCTCGCCTTGACCACAGACGGGGCCTTTTCTGCCCTGGCCCCCACCTGGTGGAACATGCTCTCCATCGAGATCAGGGCCCTGCAGGATCTCCTTCAATTCTGCAGGGCCTGCAAGATGGAGCTCTTCCCCCTGGCCTTTGGCTGAGGCAGCAGGCATCCACATATGCCCTCCCCACCATGAGGTTCGGGTCTCCCACCCACTGATAACCGACCATTCTAAGTTACATCACTGGGCCGGATTCTCCCTACAGCAAGCATGAGTATTGATTTTATATGTTTTAATGTGGTTTACATTTTATTGTATTTGTTGAAAGGAGGGGGAGGGGAGGGGAGGAGAAGAAGGAGGAGAAGGGGAGGAGGAGGAGGAGAAGAAGAGGAGGAGGAAAGGAGGAGAGGAGGAGAGGAGGAGGAGGAGGAGAAGGAGAAGAAGAGGAGGAGAAGGAGGAGGAGGAGGAGGAGGAGAAGAAGAGGAGGAGGAGGAGAGGAGGAGGAGAAGGAAAAGAAGAGGAGGAGGAGAAGGAGGAGGAGAAGGAGGAGGAGGAGAAGAAGAGGAGGAGGAGGAGAAGGAGAAGAGGAGGAGGAGAAGGAGGAGAAGGAGAGGAAGAGGAGGAGGAGAAGGAGGAGGAGGAGGAGAAGGAGAAGGAGAAGGAGAAGGAGAAGG
>JAPDNY010001773.1:0-12934 GCA_029375565.1 Gekko gecko | reverse complement strand
GCACCTCCATCCCCACGCGGCCAAGCTGATTGGGATCGATCACCCGAACACTTGCAGCTTCCCGCTTGGGACCAACTCCAGTGGCGATATTTGTATGGGTCACGCCCTTTCCTCCACGTCCTCCTATGGAGTGGGATCATCAGTCCACATCCTCTTGACTCTCCCAACATCGAGAGTTTTCTCTGACACCAGAATTTGCCAAACCTCGTGCATCGGCACTGGTGAATAAAGCACACCCCTCCGTGCCCTCGATGTCGACGCACCATAAAGGCCAGTCAAGATTGATGCTGTCGACACCGGTCCTTCTGAGATTGCCCTCGGAGCCATCAGAGCACTCCAGCTCCTCCGAGAATTCGCATTCCGCGGAGGAGAACTCTCTCATCCGAGTAGAACCGTCTCCACCGCAACAAGTGGGAGATGATCTCCCCACTTCTCCTTCTGAAGATGTTAAGTCTTATGGAGACTTTGTCAAACGGATGGCCAACACCCTGGATCTACCTACGGTGCAGCCACCTCCTATCATCACAAACTCAGTCTTTGGCGTTCTTCAGATGGACATCTTGACTGCAGTCGCCCTGCCTATGACATCAGTCCTTCTGCAGATGGCTAAAGCACCCTGGGCGCGCCCATCCTCCGTTTCCGTCTCTAACAAACGGATGGAGCATATGTATAAGGTGCAGGAAACAGGAGCTGAATTCTTGTTTGTGCACCCCAAACAGAATTCTGTCGTCATCTCCTCCTCATCAAAGAGCAAGCGCCGCCACTCCACTCCGCCCGATAAAGAAGGATGGAAGTTGGACTTGTTTGGCAGAAAATTCTATTCTGCCAGGGCATTAGGCATAAAAACTTCCGACTATGTAGCTTGTATGGGCAGGTATCAATATGCCCTATGGGAGAATATGTTGGAGTTCATTGCAGCCCTTCCGAAAGACAAGAACTGCCCAGCTAGACACCTCCAAAAGGAGGGTATGCTGTTGGCCAAACACCAACTCAACACTGTCAAACATACGCTGGATGTAGAGTCTAAGACCCTTGCCTCTGCTATGGCCCTAAGATGCCATGCTTGGTTACATTCTACTGCTCTTCAGCAGGACATGAAGTTGATGGTTGAGGACCTCCCTTTGAAGGTGACAGCCTCTTCAGTTCCACAATGGATTCGATCTTACAGGACCTTGACAAAAGTATTAAAACCTCTTACAGTCTGGGAGTCACCACGACTGCGAAACAGCCGAGAGGGAAGTCCTGGAACAAATCCTGGTCACGCAGGTCTTCATTCAAACCCTCTCCAGAACTGCAATGGCAAAGATCTCCCAGGAACTCTGCCCGCTCTAACAGGAATAAATCCAAATTCCCTTCAACTACACAATCTTGGGCTAAGACCCAGAAAACCCCCAAACAGGGCCTTTGACTTGGGCCCATTACCGCTCCCTCCCACCCGCCTATCTCCTTACCTGTATGCCTGGCAGCAGGTGACGTCAGATCAGTGGGTTCTTTCGGTGATCAGGGAGGGATACCTCATAGAATCTCTTCAAGCCCCCATCAGGGCAAGCTTCGTTCTCACTCCATCATCGCCCCCGCTACTGGAAGAAGTACAGAACCTCCTACTCAAAGACACCGTAGAACCCGTTCTGGTGCCGCCATATCACCTGGGTTTTTATTCACATTACTTCACGGTCCCCAAGAAGGACGGAGGCCTCCGTCCCATCATGGACCTACGGGACTTGAACTGGTACATTGCAGACAAGAAATTCCACATGATTACTTTACAAGCTATCCTTCCTCTCTTGGAGAAGGGAGTCTGGATGGTGACTCTGGACTTGCAGGATGCTTATTTCTATGTCTCCATGCACCCTGCCCACAGGATGTTCCTGCACTTCGCTATAGGCGAGGAACATTTTCAATACAAAGCCCTCCCCTTTGGGCTATCCGCGGCACCCCATGTCTTCACCAAGGTGATGGTGGTCATTGTGGCTCACCTTCGTCTACAAGGTGTAAGGATTTTTCCTTACATAGATGACTGGTTACTGGTTGCAAATACCAAAACCACTCTACACCATCACATCACCCTGAACCTCAGTACTCTGGAGGCTCTGGGGCTGAAAGTCAACCTAAAAAAATCAATGCTTGTGCCCTCCACATGGGTGCAATTCATCAGAGGAATCCTGGATTCGGCACTTTGCAGAGCGTTCCTCCCTTCCAAGAGGGCAGAGGACATCAGCTCACTCATAAGGCTCCTGAGAGGCCAAGACACGGCCTCTGCGAGGCAGATACAACGGTTGCGAGGGCTCATGGCAGCCACCACATCCGTCATTGTGTTTGCCAAGCTGCAGATACGACTGCTACAGCTGTGGTTCGTCAGGGAGTTCCACCCTCAGAGACAATCACAGTCTCTATGTCTGGTACTGCCAGAACTTGTTGTGAACTCTCTCAGTTGGTGGGAGGACCCGTGAAATCTTCTAGCGGGAGCCCCGTTCCACCCCCAGTTCCAAGAATGACCCTAACCTCGGATGCATCTCTCTGGGGATGGGGAGCACATCTCCAAGGACTCTGTGTAGGTGCACAGTGGGAACCTCACGTGGCTCACCATCATATCAATTTTCTGGAGTTGTTAGCCATTCAGTATGTCTTACGGTCATCCCACCATCTGGTGACTCGTCAGGTAGTAGCAGTACTCACCGACAACACCACAGCACTTTGTTATTTCAACCGACAAGGTGGGACAGTGTCCAGAAGCCTCTGTTAGCTAGCCACAGACATTTGGAATGAATGTCTGCTCTGGGGCACATTCCTTGTAGCTGCCCATCTGCCCGGGACCCTGAATGTGCAAGCACACTTCCTCAGCAGAGGGGGTGCATCATGGCATGAATGGAAGATCGACTAGAAGTATCTCCTGCCAGTCTTTTGCACATGGGGCCATCCAGATTTGGACGCATTTGAGACTCACTAGAACAAGAAATGTCGCCTGTTCTGTTCCAGGATGGGGAAGGACCCTCGCTCCCTAGGAGATGGTCTCCTTTATCCTTGGGCACACATATATGTGTATCTCTTCCTGCCTTTTCCTCTGCTCACCAAAGTGACAACCAGAATCCTGCGGGAAAGACCACGATGCATCCTGGTGATCCTTGGTGGCCCAGACAACACCGGTTCCCCACCCTCCTCCTCATATCCAAGGGTTCCTTCATCCACTTCCCTCCAGCACTGGATCTCCTGCTCATGCAGGCAAGACGGGTACTGCATCACGACATGCCTCACCTGAAACTCACAGCATGGAAGATCCATTAGCTGGACTCAGAGGCAGAATAGAACATGTGTTGCTAAATTGCCATAAGCCGTCTACGAGGGCTTCCTATGCTGGGAAGTGGAAAGCTTTCCTTTCTTACCTTCAGCCGTTGGGGGTTCCCCTGCCCCCCACTGATCTGGTTGTGATTTTTGGTTTTTTGTTGTCCCGTTTGGACTTGGGCCTTAGTTATACTTTGTTGAGAGTCTATTTAGCAGCCATCTCAGCTAATCATCCTGAGGTGGACGGACACTCTGTTTTCTCGCATCAACGGACCAAGAAGTTCCTGAAGGGACTCCGGCACCTTTCTCCGCTGTCTCGTGGTCCTCTGCCGGCCTGGGACCTTCACTTAGTGCTCACCAAACTGATGGGTAAGCCTTTCGAACCTATGGCTACCTGCAGTCTGCAACTCCTTTCCTGGAAGACTGCTTTTCTAGTAGCCATTGCCTCTGCCAGGAGGGTGAGTGAACTGTCAGCACTACGCTGTGGATCCCCTTACCTGACTTTTCACCACGACAGTGTCACCTGGGCCCCAGACATTTCATTTCTGCCTAAGGTAGTCTTGGAGTTCCATATGTGAGCCAAAATTGTTCTCCCCGTGTTCTGTCCTTCACCGCAGGATGACAAGGAACACTGTCTTCACACCTTAGATGTGAAGAGAGATTTACTCTTCTACCTGGACAGGACGCACTCTTTCCGGAAGACTCCGGCCCTCTTCATCTCCCATGCCTTGCCTGCGCAAGGGAAGAAGCTGTCCTCTCAGCAGCTGTCCAGGTAGATTGTGGAAATGATCAAGCTTGGCTATCTACTCACCAAGAAACCACTCCCGGGTCCACTTCCAGTGCATTCCACCCGGGCGATTGTGACATCCACTGCCTTCCTGAGAGATGTGTCGCTTGGTGACATCTGCAGTGCAGTTACCTGGACTACTCCTCACACCTTTGTGAAGCACTATGCCCTCGATGTACGTTTTCATCAGCGTATGACAGTGGGATGGGCTGTGTTGCCTTCAGCACCCTCCTCCAGGTAGGCACATATTGCTTTCTAGTCTCCCAGAGGTGTGATGCACAGAGACCACGAAGAAGATAAACAGGTTACTTACCTGTAACTGGTGAACTTCGAGTGGTCATCTGTGCATTCACACCACCCGCCCTCCTTCCCCTCTGCTTTCGGTCTTTTTCTCTTATTTTGTGACTGGGAGCAGCAGTCAGAAGGAACTGGCAGGATCGTCATGCCCCTCCCCTCGTCATGCGCACTGAAGCCTGGCACGTGACCGGGGAGCTGGCACGAAAATCCCTTTTAGCTTTCTACAATACCATTGGGGTCGGCGCAGGCGCACTATATCCCAGAGGTGTGAATGCACAGATGACCACTCAAAGATCACCAGTTACAGGTAAGCAACCTGTTTCTTCGGCACTCAGCAATGCCCTGGTTTGAGCACAAAACTCTATGGTTTTAGTCCAAATTTACCATAGAGTTTTGCCCTCAAGCCAGAGCATCCCACATGATATCCCCAGTATGATGACATCACTTCCAGGTGACATCATCACATTGGGGAATGTGGCTGTCTGTGGGTGGGGTTTCCCCCGCCAGCCAGCTGACCGGTGGCATACTGAAGCCCCCCAAACCAGGGGAAACTCTGCCGGGACCTGGGGACTGGCAAACCTATCTTCTACTCAGATTTCGTCTTCCCTAGTCACCGCCCACAAATCTCCAGGAATTTTCCAAGCCAGAGTTAGGAACTCTACCAATGGTTATTTTCCATAATACAGTTGATGTCATCTAGCAAGAGGGGTTTCCCAAGTTCGTAATGCACAGCCATGAGCTGTCTTCAGGCATAGCATTACATAAAAATGCATGCATTTGTACACTGCACACATGTTTAAAAGGACAGACAAAACATTAAAGTGTGGCATATTTCTATTCCTTCCCCATCTAAAACAAAAATTCCTTATGAGTGAAAGCAGACTTCATCACTTACTTTCAGTTAAACTCCAGTAAGGGTGCCTCCTGTTGGAAGTAGAGGACTATACGCTGTCTCCTGTCTCAGTCTCCTGCCTCCTGCCTCCGTCACAGGAAGATGCTTGGCTAGCAAATTCCTGACATTCTGTACAAACGTTTGGTGATTTGTGATCGGCCCCATTCCCCCTTGGCGCTCCTCTTGTTGTGGGGCCTACGACCTGTTCTCAAAATTCCAAAAAAGTTGGTAGGTTCACCATGGTTCCGTTCATCCTGCTTTAGAGTGCCATGTCTATTCCCGTGCCCACCCCTAGAACTAGGCTGGTGGCTGGCACCCGGTGGGAGACTGGGGGCAGGGGTGAGTACAAGGGGGTGTGATCGCATTGATGCCCTGACATCATTTCTGGAGCAAGCCCAGAAGTGAAGTTATGCCATTGGCGTGACACTCTAGGACTTTACCATGCAGTTTCTGGTGAATCCTGGAATGGTGACTTGTGGCTTATTCCCCCGCCCCCATGCCCTACCAAGTGGCAGCGATGGCCAAGAGCTGCTGCCAGTTCTCTGGCAGCCCTACCCAGAACATATTTTTTAAATATTTTTATTTATTTGATTTGATTTATATCCCGCCCTCCCCACATAGCAGACTCAGGGCGGGTTCCATCGTACACAAACAACAATCACATAAGTATGCAAAATAACAATTAAAACCAATTAAAATACATCAAGGGTGCGTTCAGACAGTGTGCTGGAGCGGTTTAAACTGCTCCGGCCCAATACGTTTTTTTTGTAACCTGGAGAATCACAATCACACTAACCTCTTCGTTCCGGGCTCCCCGCCGTCCTTGTGCAGGTAGTTTTTTCCTCCCTCTTGTTTGAGCATGAGCACAGGCAGCCCTCTCCCAAACTAAAAATTTGGCGCGTGCGCAGAACAGCGATTTCAACCTGTCCCTTTACAGTTTAAATGAAGACTTCTGTTTAAATTTTCACCCCAAAACTGGCCTCCCTGAGATCCCAGACTCGTCTAAATGCCTAAACTAGGCACCATTTAAGGTTTTCTTTACTTAACTTAGGTGCGGAGCTCCGCTCAAGCGCATACTGCTAAGGCAAAAAAAAAAATGGCAAGACTGAAAAGCGGAAGCTGGAGGCAGCTTCCCAGAGGGGAGGGGGTTGAAGCACCCGGAAGTGGCTCGGTGGAGCGATCAGACGTCAGGAAAGTGCAGTTTGAAACGGAGAATCAGGAAAACACCACTTGGTAAGTGGTGTCAAAATACTCCAGTTTAAAGGGGGTTTGCTCCAGAAAGTGACGGCTGGGGACGGTGCGCAGATGTTGGGCGTGTGAATGCGCACATAAAAGCCGTTTCTGAGGCGTGCCGAAAGCGGCTCAAACGGAGCGTCTGAACGCACCCCAAGTTTACAAATTGGAATTCCAATACTCCCAACCGGAGCCTCAGCATATGAGGTCTAACACAAGTTGGGGTTCCAGATGGTTACTCAGATATGAGTCACTGGAAGGGGGGGGCAATAAGGTGTAGATGCTGGCCGCATCAGCTAAAAGCCCGGCAGAAGAGCTCCATCTTGCAGGCCCTGTGGGACAGTAAAAGGTCCCACGGGGCCCTGATCTCATACGGGAGCTCATTCCACCAGGTAGGGGCCAAGGCCAAGAAAGTCTTGGCCCGAGTCAAGGCAAGATGGAGGTCCCTGGGGCCGGGGACCACCAGAAGATGCTACCTGTAACTGGTGGTACGGGGCTCATAAAGGGGGACACAAGAATGTCTTTTAAAAATTAGAATGTCATTCTCTTGGAATGACTTCTAGGCCTGTACCTTTTACCTTTTAAAGAGAACGCTATCAGGGAGCGTGGGGGGAACAGGGACGGCCTCTTTCAGTTGTGAAATTGTTTTTGTTTTTATGGCCAAACTAGGGGTGAGCCAATGTTCCCAATCTTATTTCTTTCTATATTAATTTATATTTTTGTCAGACATTTGGGCTCCCCGCTTTTTGAGTTTTCTGAATTGCATTTGATTCAAGTACACATACGTGTTCTGCACATTTATAGGCTTTGCAGGAAAACATTGGCTGCTCTTTCTCTTCCCGGTGTGGTTTTTTCGATCCACCCTTATGTGTCCGCACATTGTCAAGTGGCAAAGGTCATCCATGCGCAGGAAGGCACTTTGGCCAGGGCCTACTCTGTGCGGGACTCGTACCCTTTTTGCCTAATCCAAGATGGCTGGGACAAGACTGAGGGTGTATTAAGTACCCACACAACAGATCCAGTTCTCTCTAGTATGTGGGCCAGGAATAATTTCAGTTTTGCCATTTTTATTATCTGCTGAAGTTGACATAACTGGAAGAGGATCACCTGACTGGATATTCAGGGCTTCAGCTCTGGATGGGCCCAAGGAACAGTTCGGGTTTTGTTTGTCAGAGGAGAACAGCTCTCGGTCCGTGTTCTCTCTAATTTCTGTCCTCCTCCTGAGTGGAGCAGTTCCCATCCCGAGCAGAACAGAACTGCTGCAATCTGCAAACGGGCAAGGGGCTGTGCAAGACCCTGTGCGACTCCAGGTGGCTGCTGGGCGGGGCTCCCTGTCTTTATGAGCAGCCGCTCATGCCAACAGTTCAGACGGAACGCTGCTCTTGATGTCTGTTTCCAGAGGTAGAACTCTTGTGAGTGCTGGCACACCCCCGTACGGAAGCATCAGTTCTTCATGAGACATGTGCGCAATTCTGTGGGCCTCCATCAGGGGTGGATTTTAGGGGCAGGTGACCCCAGGGCTCCCCTCTTACACACTGTCTATCCAACACCTGCTGAACAGATAAAACAGTACAAAGAGTTCCTCATGTAGTGGTTAAGAGTGTCTGACTAGTACCTGGGAGGCGTGGGTTCGAATCACCACTCATGCCATAGAAGCTCACTGGGTGACCATGGGTCAGTCACACTCCCTCGGCCTTACTCTGCCCCGCAGGGTTGTTGTGGGGATAAAATGGAGAAAAGGAGAACGATGGCAGCTGCCTTGGGTGCAGTCAGTATATTTCAGGTGCCCTTTGGGGAGGAAGGCTGGGTACCAATGAAGCAGATGAGTAAATGTAAATAACAGTTTGTAAGTTGTAAATCTGACCACATGTGGTTTGGGTGACTAGCCTGGCCTTAAAAGACCGTTGTTTGTGGGTGTTTTACAAGATCGACAATTGCAATAACGTCAGATATTCGAGCACCATTTCCAGCTAAGTAAGCCAAACTATCAAGCAATGTTCCTTTGGTTGGTTAGTGAATCCTCTCGTCTTACAGGATGGTCATAAATTGTGCATGCAAATTATGCATCAGAACCATGAAATTGTCTACAAAGGTAATATTACGAGTAAAGTTATTATATGCAAATAGGGGGGATGCTGAAAATTGTCCTCCTCTGGGGTGCATTTTGGTCTACGGATGATACTGGTTTGTCTGCATGGCAGTTGCCCGTAAAACACACACTTCAAGGTACGATTTATCCACATCAGGAGAAAGAGATACCTGTGAGACTCATACTGTGCTATACAGTCCAGTGGCTGCCCCTCAACGTGTAAAGATGGAGAACTTGGAACTTTGGAAGGGAGCTTTGTCTCTCAAAAGCTCGCACCTCCACCCTGACCTGGGTAGCCCAGACAAGCCCAATCTTGTCAGATCTCGGAAGCTAAGCAGGGCCGACTCTGGCAAGTACTTGGAAGGGAGACCTCCAAGGAATACCAGGGCCAGGATGCAGAGGCAGGTTATCAAGCCACCTCTCTGAAACGTCCCAGCCCCACTAGGGATCGCCAGAAGTCACCTTGGCTTCCAGGCTCACAAGCACACACACACAAGTACTCACCCCCCCAAAAAAATTATTTTTTAAAAAAAGCTTATACCCCCCAAATCTTGTTGATCTCTAAGCTGCTACTGGACTCAAATTTGGAGCTGTGTCTTTCCATAGCAATTGGGTGAGCATCCCACCTGCCTTCATGCCCCTCTGTCTGTCTTCCATAGAATTTTTTAAATTCTGTTCCCTGGTTTCTGATTTTAAATCAGCATGGACTAATAAGAATGCCATAGAATGCCATCAGTCCGATTCGCGTGAGCCGTGCTCCTGAGCTTGCAAACTGTGTCTCTCTGATTCTCTGTGGCTTGGCGCATCTGTTTCTGTGAAGGATGGATTCTTAACAGGCTAAGGTCGGGGGCCTTACTTCCTGCAAACCCCCCTCACCTCCAATTCCAGCTATGCCAAACAATGCCTGTCATTAGTTCATAGTAGGAGGCTGCCGTGTGCCTACATCGCAGTCAAAGAAGCTTGTCTCAACTTTTTGATTGAAGGATTATTTATTACTTTATTTTTCAAAGAATATTGCCCTCGCAGGAATAGGCTTTTTGGAGCCATTTCCATTTTAAGGAGGTCCGAGGGGGACGTGAGCAAATGTATTCATATGTTTCCATCATGAATGTTAAGCAAGCTAATTAAAAGGATCAAAATTAGGCTCTTTTCATGATTAGATAGTAGATGGCTCCCTAAAATAATTACCCTTTAATACAGCTGGCTCTTATTGTCTGATATGTATTTACAGCCTGCTTCACCAAAAGGCTTAACACAATGGCACGCTGTAATTAATTTTGATATTGATAGTTGATTAATTATCCCAATGAAGATCAGAATGAAACAAGTGCTTACGCTGCATGATGTAATATTGAGTGATAATGTGTATGAAAATTGCATCCCATCGGCCACCGGTAACTGCAGGAAGAGAACGAGGTCCGGTATCAGACATCAGCAATTCTAACCCCGCCCCCAAAAAGGTGAGACTGGAACAGTGTGGCTTAGAGAGATTGGATTTGTACCCCGCCCTTCACTACCCAAAGAAGTCTCAGAGCGGCTTACAATCCCTTTCCCTTCACCTCCCCACAACAGACACCTTGTCAGGTAGGTGGGGCTGAGAGAGCGCTTTCTCGAAAAGAGAACTGCTGGTGAGAGAACAGCTCTGAAAGGACTCGTAACTGACCCAAGGTCACACCAGCAGCTGCATGTGGAGCAGTGGGGAATCAAACCCAGTTCTCCCAGATTAGAGTCTGCGCTCTCAACCACTACACCAAACTGGCTTCAAATAAACTTGCATAGCAAGTGAACATGCATAGCATAGCTCTTTGTGACACCTCTGGGAGATTTCAGCTCCCAGAAGATGGGGCTGTGGCTCAGCTGTAGAGCAGAGCATCTGCTTTGCATGCAGAAGGTCCCAGGTTCAATCCCCAGCATCCATTAAAAAGGATCAGGTGTTTGGTGATGCGAAAGACGTCAATCTAAGACCCTGGAGAGCTGCTGCTAGTGGGCTATACTGACCTTTGGTAGGCCAGTGGACCCCCTCAGTGGTCTCAATTAGTGTGTACCTAATTAAAGAAAGAAAAGCAAGGTTCTAATCATAATAGCTTGGGTAGAACTAGCTAAAAGGAAGAGCAGGAAGTTCCAGTGTTTTGCTGAGATGTGTACCCGCTGCACACTCTTATTGCCTAGTTCCCTTCTGTTGGCTTCTCAACGCAGTCCTGAATAAATCTGAAAAACAAAACAGCGGTCCCCCATTAACATCAGCATGAGAGCAGGCAGGTGTTGTGTTGTATAGAGATGTCAGAAATTGGGTTGGAGACAAACAGGATGACCTCAAGACACCTTCCTCAGTAGATCCTCCTATTCTATGGCCTCAGTTGGCGGGGATCCATCACGGCAATGGTGTTGTCTAGTTGCCGATGCTACTATGGACACCAGTAGCTGGGAGCCAAGCATCAGGTGGAGAGAAAAGGCAGAGGGGGGAAAGAGAGAGATAACTCTGAGCTCTAGAACAAAGGCAAAATTGCTACGAAAGCTATCGGTGCGTACTCGGCAGCGGGACAATTCCGGTCTCTGGCTTTTGGCAGGAGCTGCATCATCTGCCATCCCTAGAAAGGGGGCGGGGGAAGCCTCCTCCTCTCTTTCAAGTTTCGCTTCTGGCATCTGCAGCTCCTCTGCGATCCCATGCAGCTGTGATTCAGGACTGGACTTCTGTTTTACAGCTGTATCCCATTAACCGTCTGAGAGCAAAGGATAACATGGAGGAGAATTATCAGATGTCTTGATTTTCATAGAGACTGTGTATCATGGTACGGAAACGGGGGCTCCTGCATTATTGAACAGCATGAATGGCTTCTGCCGCATGAGGGATACAACGTGGCGGCTGGGGACAAGGAATTCTCTGGTTCTGGCCTCTCCTCTACCACTTGGGTAGCTGTAGGTCAGCTGTGGCCCTGTGGCAGAGCTTATGCTTTGCATGCAGAAGGTCCCAGGTGACGCAAAAGTCTGAGACCCTGGAGAGCTGATGCCAGGAGAAAATGCCAGCCTTGGTAAACTAATGGCCTCCCTCAGTATAAAGTAGCTTTGTGCGTTTACCACATATAAAACTGTGGTGGTAGGATTTGAGGGAAGGGGCTGTAGCTCAGTGGCAGAGCATCTGCTTTGCATTTGCACACAGAAGGTCCCAGGCATCTACAGTTAAAAGGATCAGTTAGTAGGCAGTGTGAAAGACCACTGCCTAAGGCCCCGGAGAGGAGCTGCCGGTCATCTTAGACAGTACTGACTTTGACAAACCAAAGGTCTGACTCAGTATAAGGCAGACATTTATGCGCACAAACTGTATGCTCAGCCTCAGTCCCCCACCCGAAATATCTGAAATAAGTAGCCTACCCTGTATGTACATGTGTTTGTTCCTGGTCCACGGTGAGAGTGCTCCTGTGTACAGTTCTGGTCACCACATCTCAAAAAGGATATTATAGCATTGGAAAAAAGTGCAAAGAAGGGCAACTAGAATGATAAAAGGGTTGGAACACCTTCCCTATGAAGAAAGGTTAAAATGCTTGGGGCTCTTTAGCTTGGAGAAATGACGGCTGAGGGGGGACATGATCGAGGTTTATAAGATTATGCATGGGATTGAGCAGGTTGAGAAAGAAGTACTCTTTCTCCCTTTCTCACAATACAAGAACTCGTGGGCACTCCATGAAATTGCTGAGCAGTCGGGTTAGAACAGATAAAAGGAAGTTCTTCACCCAAAGAGTGATTAACATATGGAATTCACTGCCACAGGAGGTGGTGGCAGCTGCAAGCATGGACAGTTTCAAGAGGGAATTAGATAAACATATAGAACAGAAGTCCATCAGTGGCTATTAGCCATAGGGTATAGATGGGAATTCTCAGTCTGGGGCAGGTGATGCACTCTATTCTTGGTGCTGGAGGGGGCAGCAGTGGGAGGGCTTCTAGTGTCCTGGCCCCACTACTGGACCTCCTGATGACACCTGGTATATTTTGGCCGCTGTGTGACAGAGTGTTGGACTGGATGGGCCGTTGGCCTGATTCAACATTGGCTTCTCTTATGTTCTTATGTATGCTCCGTTTAAATGTGCCAACCCAGCCTTGGCAAATAGCAGGAGTTTTCAAATGGCAGAACCCTTCAGAAAACAAAGTTGTGTGCATCACAGTGTCACTTCCACTGAGAACTTGGAAGTGACGTCACAGTCACCCTATGATGCTCTAGGAATTCCCAAAATCTCTATGGTAAAATGCTTGCGGGAGTGTTGCAAGGCTGGTTGATGTCCCTTCTGGGGTCTTGCCAGAAATGATGTCATTCATTGCTGGTGTGTTGCCCCCATTTTCGCCTGCAGTGAAAGCAGGAAAACAG
>JAPDNY010001772.1:0-12939 GCA_029375565.1 Gekko gecko | reverse complement strand
TCTGCTGTGGGGAGGGGAAGGGAAAGGAGTTTGCAAGCCGCTCTGAGACTCCTTTGGGTAGTGAAGGGTGGGGTATAAATCCAATCTCTTCTTCCTCTTCTTCTACCTCACAGGGTGTCTGTTGTGGGGAGGGGAAGGGGAAGGAGTTTGTCAGCTGCTCTGAGACTCCTTTGGGTAGTGAATCCCAATCTCTTCTTTTTCTTCTACCTCACAGGGTGTCTGTTGTGGGGAGGGGAAGGGGAAAGGAGTTTGTGAGCCGCTCTGAGACTCCTTTGGGCAGTGAATCCCAATCTCTTCTTTTTCTTCTACCTCACAGGGTGTCTGTTGTGGGGAGGGGAAGGGAAAGGAGTTTGTGAGCCGCTCTGAGACTCCTTTGGGCAGTGAATCCCAATCTCTTCTTTTTCTTCTACCTCACAGGGTGTCTGTTGTGGGGAGGGGAAGGGGAAGGAGTTTGTCAGCTGCTCTGAGACTCCTTTGGGTAGTGAATCCCAATCTCTTCTTTTTCTTCTACCTCACAGGGTGTCTGTTGTGGGGAGGGGAAGGGGAAAGGAGTTTGTGAGCCGCTCTGAGACTCCTTTGGGCAGTGAATCCCAATCTCTTCTTTTCTTCTACCTCACAGGGTGTCTGTTGTGGGGAGGGGAAGGGAAAGGAGTTTGTGAGCCGCTCTGAGACTCCTTCGGGTAATGAAGGGCGGGGTATAAATCCAATCCCTTCTTCTCCACGCCCAAAATTGCCAGGTATTTCCTAACCTGGACCTGGCCACTCCACCCCCAAAGCCCAATGGTTCCCATTCACTTAGCAGTTTTAAATTGTGCTCTACTTGCCCGGTGAAGCCGCTTTCGGGGCTGGCTGGCTCTTCAGACTTGATGTCTGGGAGTACGACGTCCTTCAGGTAGCCGCGCAGGAGACTGCCGCGGAGCATGATCCGTGAAAAAGCTGAAACACAGAGACCCACCAGAAGACCAAGCCAGAGGAACAGGCTGAGCAAAAGGGAGTGGACTTTGCCTCCCATCCATCAGTCACTGCTTATTTATTATTATTATTTACATTTGGTCTTGGACTCAGTAAATGTGTTTGTGAGGACAGAACACCTGCTCCTGGGGAACAGGAGACCACCGGGAGCAGGAAAGGGGGCTTTTGGTGTAGTGGTTAAGTGTGTGGACTCTAATCTGGGAGAACCAGGTTTGATTCCCCACTCCTCCACTTGCAGCTGCTGGATGACCTTGGGCAAGAGCTCTCTCAGCCCCACCAACCTCACAGGGTGTCTGTTGTGGGGAGGGGAAGGGAAGGGAGTTTGTGAGCCGCTCTGAGACTCCCTTGGGTAGTGAATGGTGGGGTATAAACCCAATCTCTTCCTCTTCTTCTTCTTCTTCTTTTTGGAATACAGAGGGAGGGAGGAGGTTAAAAAAAATCCTTCCACCCACAGAAATATCCCAAGCCTGGAACCCAAATTGGGAGGAGCTATGGCTATAGAATCCTAGAATCATAGAGCTGGAAGGGGCCATACAGACCATCTAATAAAACCCAATGCAGGACCAGCCTAAAGCATCTCGGACAAATATTCATCCAGTCCCTTCTTATGAGGAAAGGCTGAAAGAGTTGAGTCTGTTTAGCCTGGGAAAGAGAAGGCTTAGAGGGGACACGATTGCAGTCTTCAAATATCTGAAGGGCTGTCACGTAGAAGATGGAGCAGATCTATTCTCTCTTGCTCCAGATTGCAAGACAAGATCTAATGGGTGGAAATTACAAGGGAGTCGATTCCGGCTCAATACCAGGAGAAACTTCCTAACTCTAAGAGTGGTTGAGCCGTGGGACAGTCTGCCTCGGGAGGTGGTGGATGCTCCTTCGCTGGACGTTTTCAAGCGGAGGCTGGACGACCACCTTTCGGGGATGCTGTAGGGCTGTCTTGCGGCTACGCTCCTGCAGAGTGCCGGGGGATGGACTAAATGACCTTCAAGGTCCCTTCCAACTCTAATATTCTATGATTCTTGGAAGCTGTCAGTGAAGGGGAGCTCACCACCTCCCTAGGCAGCTGATTCCACCTCTGAACCACTCTGACCACGAAGCAGTGTTTCCTAATATCCATGGTACCATGGCTCCAGTGGTACAGTATCTACTTTGCATGCAGAATGTCCCAGATTCAGTCCCCAGCATCTCCAAGAACGATTAGCTTGGTTTTAAACAAAAATCTTAAAAGGTAAACCATGAGTGATCTTTGGCTGGGATACAAGGTTTTCACTTGGAATATATAAACTTCTGCCTTCTTTTCAGTCAGAGACGAACACACAGACATCTCCACCCAGGGAATTTCTGCCTTTGTATAATGCTTAATAAGGAACTGCGGTGGCTCGAGTGGTTAAGACGTGGAACTGCAGGCCATGGAAGGTCAGTAGTTCAGCAGTTCGAGACCCGAGAGTGCCGCAGAGACGGAGTGAGCTCCGTCTCTAGTTCCAGCTCCTGCCAACCTAGCAGTTCGAAAGCAAGAAATTGCAAGTAGATAAATAGGTACCACTTCGGTGGGAAGGTGACAGCATTCTGTGCGCCTTGGTGTTTAGTCATGCCAGCCACATGACCACAGAAACGTCTTCGGGCAGCGCTGGCTCTTCGGCTTTGAAACGGAGATGAGCACCGCAACCCTAGAGTCGGATTCGACTGGCTTTCGGGCAAGGGAACCTTTACCTTTATAACGCTTAATTTCTGATATCCCTCATCCGGAGCATGTTTATATATATATATATATATATATATATATATATATATATATATATATATATATATATATATTTAAAATAGCTGCCTTTCTTCTTTACAGAGCTCAAGGAAGCTTATAATGTAAATAAAATACATAGAGTAGATAAAAATACATAAGACCAATGTTTAAAAAATCACAATTTAGGGCTGCTTTAATCAAATGCAGTCCTAAATAAAACTGTCTTTGGCTGCCAGTTTGGTGTAGCGATTCAGTGTGCGGACTCTAATCTGGGAGAACCGGGTTTGATTCCCCACTCCTCCACTTGCACCTGCTGGATGACCTTGGGCAAGCCATAGTTCTGACAAGAGCTGTTCTTGAAAAAGAGCCATTTCTGTCAGACCTCTCTCAGCCCCACCAGCCTCACAGGGTGCCTGTTGTGGGGAGGGGAAGGGAAAAGGGATTGTAAGCTGCTCTGAGACTCTGAGTGAAAGGTGGGGTATAAATCCAGTCTCCTCTCTCCAGGGTTTGATTCCCTACTCCTCCACATGCAGCCAGCTGATGTGACCTTGGGTCAGTCACAAGTTCTCTCAGAGCTCTTCTCTCAGGGGCAGTCCTTGAAAGAGCTCTCTCAGCCCCACCTACCTCACAGGGTGTCTGTTGTGGGGAGGGGAAGAGAAAGGAGATGGTAAGCCGCTGTGAGACTCCGAGTGAAGGGTGGGGTATAAATCCTGCTTTTGCTTTTGCAGAGAGACTCAGGGAAGGGGGGGATTTAACCTCCTTTGCATAACTCATCTTAAACATGCCTGCCCTTGGTCGGGGATGTGGCATATGCAAACGAGTTATGCAAATGAGCTCCTGCACCTCTTTTTCTAGGGAAGGATCCCTGAAACTTACATTTATGCAACTAGTTCCAGTTCAGGTTGCAGTAAAAAGCAGAGAAAGAAGCTTAATCTAAAGAGGACTTTGCCCTGTCACGAATGGCCAGCTTGTATGAGTATGAGGACACGGTATCTACAGGAGAGACCTGCAGAGACCTTTGTTTCCATGGAAGGCCATGTGCAGAGAGGGGAGGACAAAGCGAGTGAAAGAGAGGAGGGCTCAGGGGTCAGCTCCCAGGTTAAGACAAAGGGAGGCAACTCATTCAAGGAGATAACACCCATTCAGCCTTCGAGTGATGTAGCGCCCCCATCCCCAATGTCCGGGCACGCTGAGTCGCTCACTCCAACAAGGGTCACCTGCTCCCACTAGCTGGCCCCGACCAATAGTCTAACTGCAGCATTCTGCACTAGCTGCAGTTTCTGTCCGTGGCTCTAGAATTAGGGCAGCGTTCCCTCTAAGCTGAGTTAGTGTGAGCTAGCTCACAGTTTTTTAGCCTCCGGCTGACACATTTTTGTCTTCGCTCAGGAAGGATGGCTCCCGAGCAAACTAATTTATGCAGGAGCCAAATCGCTCACTCACAACTTTAAGGCCAGTCGCTCACCAAGGAGAATTTTTTGCTCACAAGACTCCACGAAGAAGAAGAAGAAGAGGAGGAGGAGGAGCAGGAGGAGCAGGAGGAGGAGGAGATTGGGTTTATACCCCACTCTTCACTTGGAGTCTCAGAGCAGCTTACAAACTCCTTTCCCTTCCCCCCCCCCACAACAGACACCCTGTGAGGTGGGCGGGGCTGAGAGAGCTCTTTCCAGAACTGCCCTTTCAAGGACAGCTCTGACAGAACTATGGCTTGCCCAAGGTCATCCAGCAGGTGCAAGTGGGGAATCAAACCCGGTTCTCCCAGATTAGAGTCCGTGCACTTAACCACTACACCAAACTGGCTTAAAGGGAGTACTGAATTAGAGTGAGCTGTTGGTGCCCAAAAGGGCACATGCTTATCTTACTGTGAGCATCCTCAAGAGCCAAGTTGGCTTTATTGTTTATCTCAAAAAGAAAAAGCAATCAGTTACTCCGTCAATGATGAGTCCCTTAGGGTTTCTTACCATCGCGTAATGCCTGTGAGCCAATGACACATTGAGCCCCGGGTTGTATTCCGTGTGAGTGGCTCAGCAGCCCACACAAGGAGAGAAGTCCCAGAATTGTCCTCATCTTCCCGCTCCCACTCCTGCAAGAAAAAGTACCTTTAGTTCAAGACCTCCATCGGTGGCTCAAAGAAAAATAAGCCTGGCATGTGCCAGCTCAGTAAAGGAGTGTGATTAGGGTTCCTACAATCAGACCATGTGCATGCTCATGGAAAAAGTGCAGAGAAGGGCAACTAGGATGATAAAAGGGTTGGAACACCTTCCCTATGAAGAAAGGTTAAAACGCTTGGGGCACTTCAGCTTGGAGAAACGACGGCTGACGTGATCGAGGTTTATAAGATTATGAATGGGATTGAGCAGGTTGAGAAAGAAGTACTTTTCTCCCTTTCTCACAATACAAGAACTCGTGGGCACTCCATGAAATTGCTGAGCAGTCGGGTTAGAACAGATAAAAGGAAATACTTCTTCACCCAAAGAGTGATTAACATATGGAATTCCCTGCCACAGGAGGTGGTGGCAGCTACAAGCATGGACAGTTTCAAGAGGAAATTAGATAAACATGTGGAGCAGAGGTCCACCAGTGGCTATTAGCCACAGGGTATAGATGGGAACTCTCAGTCTGGGGCAGGTGATGCACTCTATCCTTGGTGCTGGAGGGGGCAGCAGTGGGAGGGCTTCTAGTGTCCTGGCCCCACTGCTGGACCTCCTGATGGCACCTGGAATATTTTGGCCACTGTGTGACAGAGTGTTGGACTAGATGGGCCATTGGCCTGATTCAACATTGGCTTCTCTTGTGTTCTTATGTTCTCACAAAAGCTTATACCTTGAATAAAACTTTGGTGCCAGTTTGGTGTTGTGGCGAAGTGTGCGGACTCTAATCTGGGAGAACCAGGTTTGATTCCCCACTCCTCCACTTGCACCTGGCTGGATGATCTTG
Source organism: Gekko gecko (assembly GCA_029375565.1). Lineage (NCBI taxonomy): Eukaryota > Metazoa > Chordata > Lepidosauria > Squamata > Gekkonidae > Gekko > Gekko gecko. Next base: position 7,295 of record JAPDNY010001772.1, on the reverse strand, counting down.
GGCAAGCCACAGTTCTGACAAGAGCTGTGCTTGAAAAAGAGCCATTTCTGTCAGAGCTCTCTCAGCCCCACCTACCTCACAGTGTGTCTGTTGTGGGGAGGGGAAGGGGAAGGAGTTTGTAAGCTGCTCTGAGACGCCAAGTGAAGGGCGGGGTATGAATCCAATCTCCTCCTCCTCTTCCTCCTCTCCTCCTCCTCCTTCTTCTTCTTCTTCTTCTTCTTCTTCTTCGTTGGTCTTAGAGGTGCCACTGAAGTCAAACTTGGTTCTAACGCAATCAGACTGTAAGCCGATCAGGGATATCTTCCCAGCTGATCCGTCATTAGCTGGGAGTCAGCTTCTGACGGCTGCAAGTAGCTTGTTCCTGAGGATACTCACGAACAGGCTGTGAACAGCCCACCAATTGTCTGCCAGATTGTGGCTGGCAAACAGGAAGTAAACCTAACTGGCAGCTGTTTGAGCACACCTGGGCTTTGCCCAACATCCCAAACTGCTCAGGATGACTTTCACCTGATTCTTTGGCCTTTTTTTAAGGGGGGGGGCTGTGACTCTGACTCAGTGGTAGAGCATCTGCTTGGCATGCAGAAGGGCCCAGGTTCTATCCCTGGAATCTCTAGTTAAAAGGCTCAGATAGCAGGTGAAGGGAAAGACCTCCACCTGAGACCCTGGAGAGCAGCTGCTAGTCTGAACGGGCAATCCTAATTAATTAATTGATCTTCGTATGGCAGTGTGTGTGTGGTATAGCCAGGAGATCCTAAGATTGTCAGGCATCCAGAAGTTCTAGGTCTTTTAGCATTATGCACCACTAGATGGCAAGCTAGACTTGTTGTTTTTTTAGTTTGTAGGCAAAAAAAAAATTCAAGGACTGTTACACTGTAAATATTTTACTCGTGATTAAAAATTACTCTTCCAGTTATTCTCAAGGGAGGGGGAAGCTGTTTATACAAGGCTTACAAAACTTGCCTAATTTGTGGAAAGCAGCATGTTAAGGCAATACATAAATATACAATCCCGCGACGACGGGATTTGTTTTTTAAGGCAAGAGATTTTCAGATGTGGTTTTGCCATGGCCTGCCTCTGTGTCATGCTCCTGGTATTCCTTGGAGGTCACCCATCCAAATACTAGCCAGGGCCAACTTGATGGACCATGGGGCTGGTTTGGTATAGGGCAGTTTCATGCGTTCAGGCCTGGAGCAGTTGCATCCATTTCCCCACAAACACACACACACCATTTGATGGATCAAACCCTGCTCTTCTCTCCCTCCTGTGTTCAAAAGCGCTACAGAAAGGACAGAAAATGTGTCTGCTCTCAAAAAGTGTTCCCTCTAAGCAGAGTTAGTGTGAGCCAGCTCACAGTTTTTTTAGCCTCCGGCTCACAGATTCTTGTCTTAGCTCAGGAAGGGACGGCACCAGAGCAGAATAATTTCTGCAGCGGCCAAATTGCTGGCTCACAACTTTAATGCCAGTAGCTCACAAAGTAGAATTTTTGCTCACAAGACTCCACAGCTTAGAGGGAGCATTCCTCTTTGCACCACCCAAGGATCTTCTCAAGCCTGTTTTCTTTGATGGGAGCCGTAAATATAAACTAGGATGGTGCCAGTTGAGTATTTACCTAGAAACTCTGTTTTAAACTGCTGTCTCTCTACCTGCTCCTTTCCCCTGAGCAATTCAATAAATTCTCATGGTCAGGGCTATTTCTGGGCAGGAACGCACAGGAACGGAGTTCCGGCTGGCTCCCGAGCTGGCCATGCCCAGCAGGGACTCATTAGCATAATAGGCCGCACCCAACAGCAGAAACTCATTAGGATTGGCTACGTTAAGGGTGTGTGGCCTAACATGCAAAGGAGTTCCTGCTCCAAAAGAAAGCCCTGGGTTTCGACAACAAACAATGTAGACGGAATAAGAAGCAAAACGTGGGTGTGGCTGGATGACCACACTTCTGGTAGGACGGGGGTGTGGCCTAATATGCTAATGAGTTTCTGCTGTTGGGTGTGGCCTCTTATGCTAATGAGTTCCTGCTGGGGTTTTTCTACAAAAAAAGCCCTGCTCATGGTAATTTCAAACTGAATGCTCCCAGACCCTCAAGGAAGAAGAGCCTTACTTACCAAGAATCAAGAGGGAAGCTGTGGTTCAGCGATAGAGCATCTGCCTTGCACACAGAAGGTCCCAGGTTCAATCACCGGCATCTCCAGTTAAACCGATCTGGTTGCTGGTGTCATGAAAGACACCCGGCCTGAGACCCTGGAGAGCTGCTGGCCAAAACAGACAATCCTGACTTTGAGAGGCTGAGGGTCTGACCCAGCAGAAGGCAGCCGGATGTTTAGGATCCTGTTCAAGAATGAGGCATTCCTACAGAACATTCACCACAACTCTGAGAAGTGATATGATAGCCATCTAAGAACATAAGACCATAAGAGAAGCCAATGTTGGATCAGGCCAACGGCCCATTCAGTCCAACACTCTGTGTCACACAGTGGCCAAAAATACCAGGGGCCATCAGGAGGTCCACCAGTGGAGCCAGGACTCTAGAAGCCCTCCCACTGTTGACCCCCTCAAGCACCAAGAATATAGAGCATCACTTGACCCAGACCGAGAGTCCCTATCTATACCTTGGACCTCTGCTCCATATGTTCATCCAGTTCCCTCTTAGAAGAACATAAGAGAAGCCAATGCTGGATCAGGCCAAAGGCCCATCCACTCCAACAGTCTGTGTCACACAGTGGCCAAAAATGCCAGGGGCCATCAGGAGGTCCAGCAGTGGGGCCAGGACACCAGAAGCCCTCCCACTGTTGCCCCCACCCCAAGCACCAAGGATACAGAGGATCACTTGCCCCAGACTCCCTATCTATACCTTGTGGCTAAGAGCCACTGATGGACTTCTGCTCCATATGTTTATCTAATTCCCTCTTGAAACTGTTTATCTAATTCCCTCTTGAAACTGCCACCACCTCCTGTGGCAGTGAATTCCATGTGTGAATCACTCTCTGGGTGAAGAAGGACTTCCTTTTATCCATTCTAACCCGACCCCTCAGCAATTTCATTGAGTGCCGACGAGTTCTCGTATTGTGAGAAAGGGAGAAAAGTACCTCTTTCTCTACTTGCTCTATCCCATCCATAATCTTGTAAACCTCGATCATGTCACCCCACAGCTGTTGTCCCTCCAAGCTAAAGAGCCCCAAGCACTCCAAGTATTTGAAGGGCTGTCCTGTAGAGGACGGAGCAGAATTGTTTTCTGTTGCCCCAGAACGTCAGACCAGAACCAACAGACTGAAATTAAATCAGAAGAGTTTTTGGCTAAACATCAGGAAGAACTTCCTGACCGTTAAGAACATAAGAAAACATAAGAGAACATAAGAGAACATAAGAGAAGCCAATGTTGAATCAGGCCAATGGCCCATCTAGTCCAACACTCTGTCACACAGCGGCCAAAATATACCAGGTGCCATCAGGATGTCCAGCAGTGGGGCCAGGACACTAGAAGCCCTCCCACTGCTGCCCCCTCCAGTGGAACAGGCTTCCTCGGGAGGTGGTGGGCTCTCCTTCTGTGGAGGTTTTCAAACAGAGGCTGGATGGCCCCATCTGACAGCAATGTGGATTCTGTTAACTTAGGCAGCTCATGAGAGGGAGGGCAGGAAGGGTTGCCTCTGTGCTTAGTTCTTGCGGCCCTTTCTTACATGCCCAGGGAAATGCTAATCACCACTTTGGGTCAGGATTCAGAAGCAATTTTCCCCAGGCCAGATTTGCCTTTCTCTGAGCATAGAGCACGGGTCGGCGGGGGAGTGAATTTCCACCACGCTGGCCATATCTGCTAAAAAGGTGTCTAACAGCAGTCAACCACCCTGAGTTTAAGTACAAAGTAAAGGTAAAAGCTTCCTTGCTCGAAAGCCAGTCGAATCCAACTCTAGTGTTGCGGTGCTCATCTCCGTTTCAAAGCCGAAGAGCCAGCGCTGTCCGAAGACGTTTCCATGGTCATGTGGCCGGCATGACTAAACACCAAGGCGCACGGAATGCTGTTACCTTCCCACCGAAGTGGTACCTATTGATCTACTTGCAATTTCTTGCTTTTGACCTGCTAGGTTGGCAGGAGCTGGAACTAGAGACGGGAGCTCACTCCGTCATGCGGCACTCTCAGGTCTCGAACTGCTGAACTACTGACCTTCCACAGCCTGCAGTTCAGTGTCCTAACCACTTGAGCCACCGCAGCTGCTTAAGTACAAAAGGCAGGAGATAAATATTCTAAAAATAAATAGATTTAAAAATAGATATATTTAATCCAAGCAGCTCCATCACTTACCTACTTTGATATCTGAATCCGTGTGCATGCACGTGGAAGTTTACACCCAGAATAAAACTCGGTCGGTCTTAAAGGTGGCCCTGGACTCCGACTTCATCCTGTTGCTTTGATATCATCATTGGTTCAGGAGAGAAAGGCAGAAGGCAATCAGAATAAATGAACTTCATCCAGGCTTTGACTCAGCCAGTCTGAATGTTTGTAGCAGCACTGAAGACCACGAGAGAAAGAGAGAGAGAAATACCTCAAGGTGTGTAGGCAGCTTGTTGAAAAGTCACTGCCAGGGAACATTAACAAAGAGGGAACCAGGCTCAACCTGCGGGAACCACTGATAGGACGTTCCTTTGTGTGTCTGTCCGATGATGCGGCCGATGCACCACAGAACACGGTTGCCACATGAATGGATGGGACAAAGGAAGAAAGGCCGGCCAACGCATCAGAGAACAAACTGACTGTCCCAGAAGACCTCGTTCCTTCGGCCATAGAACTCATAACAGGAAAAAAATGAAAGCCGGCAAGGGCAGGATTAAAATGCCCCGCGTCAGAAAGAAGGAAGGAATGAGCAGAAATACAACAGAGGATAATTTTCTAGACAGCAACGCTTCCAAGAAGGGTTAAAAGAGAACAATGGGTGACATACATCAACCCTGTGATGAAGGGCCAATGATTAAAAGGCCAGTTTGGTGTAGTGGTTAAGTGCGTGAACTCTAGTCTGGGAGAACCGGGTTTGATTGCCCACTCCTCCACTCACAGCTGCTGGATAACCTTGGGCAAGCCATAGTTCTGGCACAGCTGTTCTTGAAAAAAGAGCCGTTTCTGTCAGAGCTCTCTCAGTCCCACCTACCTCACAGGGTGTCTGTTGTGGGGAGGGGAAGGGAAAGGAGTTTGTGAGCCGCTCTGAGACACCTTCGGGTAGTGAAGGGCGGGGTATAAATCCAATCTCTTCTTCTTCTTCTACCTCATTGGGTGTCTGTTGTGGGGAGGGGAAGGGAAAGGAAAGGAGTTTGTCAGCCACTCTGAGACTCCTTTGAAGGGCGAGGTATAAATCCAATCTCTTCTTCTTCTACCTCACAGGGTGTCTGTTGTGGGGTGGGGAAGGGGAAGGAGTTTGTGAGCCACTCTGAGACTCCTTTTGGTAGTGAAGGGTGGGGTATAAATCCCATCTCTTCTTCTTCTTCTACCTCACAGGGTGTCTGTTGTGGGGAGGGGAAGGGGAAGGAGTTTGTCAGCCGCTCTGAGACTCCTTTGGGTAGTGAAGATGGAGTATAAATCCCATCTCTTCTTCTTCTTCTACCTCACAGGGTGTCTGTTGTGGGGAGGGGAAGGGAAAGGAGTTTGTCAGCCGCACTGAGACACCTTCGGGTAGTGAAGGGCGGGGCATAAATCCAATCTCTTCTTCTTCTTCTACCTCATTGGGTGTCTGTTGTGGGGAGGGGAAGGGAAAGGAAAGGAGTTTGTCAGCCACTCTGAGACTCCTTTGAAGGGCGAGGTATAAATCCAATCTCTTCTTCTTCTACCTCACAGGGTGTCTGTTGTGGGGAGGGGAAGGGAAGGAGTTTGTGAGCCACTCTGAGACTCCTTTTGGTAGTGAAGGGTGGAGTATAAATCCCATCTCTTCTTCTTCTTCTACCTCACAGGGTGTCTGTTGTGGGGAGGGGAAGGGGAAGGAAAGGAGTTTGTCAGCCACTCTGAGACTCCTTTGGGTAGTGAAGGGTGGAGTATAAATCCCATCTCTTCTTCTTCTTCTACCTCACAGGGTGTCTGTTGTGGGGATGGGATGGGAAAGGAGTTTGTCAGCCGCTCTGAGACACCTTCGGGTAGTGAAGGGCGGGGCATAAATCCAATCTCTTCTTCTTCTTCTACCTCATTGGGTGTCTGTTGTGGGGAGGGGAAGGGAAAGGAAAGGAGTTTGTCAGCCACTCTGAGACTCCTTTGAAGGGCGGGGTATAAATCCAATCTCTTCTTCTTCTACCTCACAGGGTGTCTGTTGTGGGGAGGGGAAGGGGAAGGAGTTTGTGAGCCACTCTGAGACTCCTTTTGGTAGTGAAGGGTGGGGTATAAATCCAATCTCTTCTTCTTCTTCTACCTCACAGGGTGTCTGTTGTGGGGAGGGGAAGGGGAAGGAGTTTGTCAGCCGCTCTGAGACTCCTTTGGGTAGTGAAGGGTGGAGTATAAATCCCATCTCTTCTTCTTCTTCTACCTCACAGGGTGTCTGTTGTGGGGAGGGGAAGGGAAAGGAGTTTGTCAGCCGCTCTGAGACACCTTCGGGTAGTGAAGGGCGGGGCATAAATCCAATCTCTTCTTCTTCTTCTACCTCATTGGGTGTCTGTTGTGGGGAGGGGAAGGGAAAGGAAAGGAGTTTGTCAGCCACTCTGAGACTCCTTTGAAGGGCGAGGTATAAATCCAATCTCTTCTTCTTCTACCTCACAGGGTGTCTTTTGTGGGGAGGGGAAGGGGAAGGAGTTTGTGAGCCACTCTGAGACTCTTTTGGGTAGTGAAGGGTGGGGTATAAATCCAATCTCTTCTTCTTCTTCTACCTCACAGGGTGTCTGTTGTGGGGAGGGGAAGGGGAAGGAGTTTGTCAGCCGCTCTGAGACACCTTCGGGTAGTGAAGGGCGGGGCATAAATCCAATCTCTTCTTCTTCTTCTAACTCATTGGGTGTCTGTTGTGGGGAGGGGAAGGGAAAGGAAAGGAGTTTGTCAGCCACTCTGAGACTCCTTTGAAGGGCGAGAGTATAAATCCAATCTCTTCTTCTTCTACCTCACAGGGTGTCTGTTGTGGGGAGGGGAAGGGGAAGGAGTTTGTGAGCCACTCTGAGACTCCTTTTGGTAGTGAAGGGTGGGGTATAAATCCAATCTCTTCTTCTTCTTCTACCTCACAGGGTGTCTGTTGTGGGGAGGGGAAGGGGAAGGAGTTTGTCAGCCGCTCTGAGACTCCTTTGGGCAGTGAATGGTGGGGTATAAATCCAATCTCTTCTCTCTTCTTCTTCTTCTTCTTCTTCTTCTT
>JAPDNY010001771.1:0-12960 GCA_029375565.1 Gekko gecko | reverse complement strand
TTCGTTCCCGAGTTACGTGGCTGCTTTCTCTGGGCTCAGTCCCCTCACAGAAGGCCCAGGGGATGGGGTGTGGGGGCGGAAAAGGCCTTCTCTGGGCCTAGTCCCCTCATAGAAGGCCCAGGGGATGGGGTGTGGGGGGCGGAAAAGGCCTTCTCTGGGCCTAGTCCCCTCATAGAAGGCCCAGGGGATGGGGTGTGGGGGCGGAAAAGGCCTTCTCTGGGCCTAGTCCCCTCATAGAAGGCCCAGGGGATGGGGTGTGGGGGACGGAAAAGGCCTTCTCTGGGCCTAGTCCCCTCATAGAAGGCCCAGGGGATGGGGTGTGGGGGACGGAAAAGGCCTCTCTGGGCCTAGTCCCCTCATAGAAGGCCCAGGGGATGGGGTGTGGGGGACGGAAAAGGCCTTCTCTGGGCCTAGTCCCCTCATAGAAGAGCCCAGGGGATGGGGTGTGGGGGGCGGAAAAGGCCTTCTCTGGGCCTAGTCCCCTCATAGAAGGCCCAGGGGATGGGGTGTGGGGGGCAGAAAGGGCTTCTCTGGGCCTAGTCCCCTCATAGAAGGCCCAGGGGATGGGGTGTGGGGGGCGGAAAAGCCCTTCTCTGGGCCTGGTCCCCTCATAGAAGGGCCAGGGGATGGGGTGTGGGGGACGGGAAAGGCCTTCTCTGGGCCTAGTCCCCTCATAGAAGGGCCAGGGGATGGTGTGTGGGGGCGGAAAGGCCTTCTCTGGGCCTAGTCCCCTCATAGAAGGCCCAGGGGATGGGGTGTGGGGGCGGAAAAGGCCTCTCTGGGCCTAGTCCCCTCATAGAAGGCCCAGGGGATGGGGTGTGGGGGCGGAAAAGGCCTTCTCTGGGCCTAGTCCCCTCATAGAAGGCCCAGGGGATGGGGTGTGGGGGGTGGAAAAGGCCTTCTCTGGGCCTAGTCCCCTCATAGAAGGCCCAGGGGATGGGGTGTGGGGGCGGAAAAGGCCTTCTCTGGGCCTAGTCCCCTCATAGAAGGCCCAGGGGATGGCGTGTGGGGGGCAGAAAAGGGCTTCTCTGGGCCTAGTCCCCTCATAGAAGGCCCAGGGGATGGGGTGTGGGGGACGGAAAAGGCCTTCTCTGGGCCTAGTCCCCTCATAGAAGGCCCAGGGGATGGGGTGTGGAGGGACGGAAAAGGGCTTCTCTGGGCCTAGTCCCCTCATAGAAGGCCCAGGGGATGGCGTGTGGGGGGCAGAAAGGGCTTCTCTGGGCCTAGTCCCCTCATAGAAGGCCCAGGGGATGGGGTGTGGGGGACGGAAAAGGCCTTCTCTGGGCCTAGTCCCCTCATAGAAGGGCCAGGGGATGGAGTGTGGGGGACGGGAAAAGGCCTTCTCTGGGCCTAGTCCCCTCATAGAAGGCCCAGGGGATGGGGTGTGGGGGCGGAAAAGGCCTCTCTGGGCCTAGTCCCCTCATAGAAGGCCCAGGGGATGGGGTGTGGGGGCGGAAAAGGCCTCTCTGGGCCTAGTCCCCTCATAGAAGGCCCAGGGGATGGAGTGTGGGGGATGGAAAAGGCCTTCTCTGGGCCTAGTCCCCTCATAGAAGGGCCCAGGGAATGGGGTGTGGGGGGCGGAAAAGGCCTTCTCTGGGCCTAGTCCCCTCATAGAAGGCCCAGGGGATGTGGGTGTGGGGGGCAGAAAAGGGCTTCTCTGGGCCTAGTCCCCTCATAGAGAGGCCCAGGGGATGGGGTGTGGGGGACGGAAAAGGCCTTCTCTGGGCCTAGTCCCCTCATAGAAGGGCCAGGGGATGGGGTGTGGGGGACGGGAAAGGCCTTCTCTGGGCCTACTCCCCTCATAGAAGGCCCAGGGGATGGGGTGTGGGGGCGGAAAAGGCCTTCTCTGGGCCTAGTCCCCTCATAGAAGGCCCAGGGGATGGGGTGTGGGGGACGGAAAAGGCCTTCTCTGGGCCTAGTCCCCTCATAGAAGGCCCAGGGGATGGGGTGTGGGGGATGGAAAAGGCCTTCTCTGGGCCTAGTCCCCTCATAGAAGGCCCAGGGGATGGTGTGTGGGGGGCGGAAAAGGCCTTCTCTGGGCCTAGTCCCCTCATAGAAGGCCCAGGGGATGGTGTGGGGGGGGCGGAAAAGGCCTTCTCTGGGCCTAGTCCCCTCATAGAAGGCCCAGGAGATGGGGTGTGGGGGACGGAAAAGGCCTTCTCTGGGCCTAGTCCCCTCATAGAAGGCCCAGGGGATGGGGTGGGGGGACGGAAAAGGCCTTCTCTGGGCCTAGTCCCCTCATAGAAGGGCCAGGGGATGGGGTGTGGGGGGCGGAAAGGCCTTCTCTGGGCCTAGTCCCCTCATAGAAGGCCCAGGGGATGGTGTGGGGGGGCGGAAAAGGCCTTCTCTGGGCCTAGTCCCCTCATAGAAGGCCCAGGGGATGGGGTGTGGGGGGCGGAAAAGGCCTTCTCTGGGCCTAGTCCCCTCATAGAAGGCCCAGGGGATGGAGTGTGGGGGATGGAAAAGGCCTTCTCTGGGCCTAGTCCCCTCATAGAAGGCCCAGGGGATGGGGTGTGGGGGGCGGAAAAGGCCTTCTCTGGGCCTAGTCCCCTCATAGAAGGCCAGGGGATGGTAGTGTGGGGAGGCGGAAAAGGGCTTCTCTGGGCCTGGTCCCCTCATAGAAGGCCCAGGGGATGGGGTGTGGGGGACGGAAAAGGCCTTCTCTGGGCCTAGTCCCCTCATAGAAGGCCAGGGGATGGGGTGTGGGGGCGGAAAAGGCCTTCTCTGGGCCTAGTCCCCTCATAGAAGGCCCAGGGGATGGGGTGTGGGGGCGGAAAAGGCCTTCTCTGGGCCTAGTCCCCTCATAGAAGGCCCAGGGGATGGGGTGTGGGGGACGGAAAAGGCCTTCTCTGGGCCTAGTCCCCTCATAGAAGGCCCAGGGGATGGCAGTGTGGGGGCGGAAAAGGCCTTCTCTGGGCCTAGTCCCCTCATAGAAGGCCCAGGGAATGGGGTGTGGAGGGCGGAAAAGGGCTTCTCTGGGCCTAGTCCCCTCATAAAAGGCCCAGGGGATGGCGTGTGGGGGGCAGAAAGGGCTTCTCTGGGCCTAGTCCCCTCATAGAAGGCCCAGGGGATGGGGTGTGGGGGACGGAAAAGGCCTTCTCTGGGCCTAGTCCCCTCATAAAAGGGCCAGGGGATGGAGTGTGGGGGATGGAAAAGGCCTTCTCTGGGCCTAGTCCCCTCATAGAAGGCCCAGGGGATGGGGTGTGGGGGCGGAAAAGGCCTCTCTGGGCCTAGTCCCCTCATAGAAGGCCCAGGGGATGGGGTGTGGGGGCGGAAAAGGCCTCTCTGGGCCTAGTCCCCTCATAGAAGGCCCAGGGGATGGAGTGTGGGGGATGGAAAAGGCCTTCTCTGGGCCTAGTCCCCTCATAGAAGGCCCAGGGAATGGGGTGTGGGGGGCGGTAAAGGGCTTCTCTGGGCCTAGTCCCCTCATAGAAGGCCCAGGGGATGTCGTGTGGGGGGCAGAAAAGGGCTTCTCTGGGCCTAGTCCCCTCATAGAAGGCCCAGGGGATGGGGTGTGGGGGACGGAAAAGGCCTTCTCTGGGCCTAGTCCCCTCATAGAAGGGCCAGGGGATGGGGTGTGGGGGACGGGAAAGGCCTTCTCTGGGCCTACTCCCCTCATAGAAGGGCCAGGGGATGGTGTGGGGGGGCGGAAAGGCCTTCTCTGGGCCTAGTCCCCTCATAGAAGGCTCAGGGGATGGGGTGTGGGGGACGGAAAAGGCCTTCTCTGGGCCTAGTGCCCCATAGAAGGCCCAGGGGATGGGGTGTGGGGGATGGAAAAGGCCTCTCTGGGCCTAGTCCCCTCATAGAAGGCCCAGGGGATGGGGTGTGGGGGCGGAAAAGGCCTTCTCTGGGCCTAGTCCCCTCATAGAAGGCCCAGGGGATGGTGTGGGGGGGGCGGAAAGGCCTTCTCTGGGACTAGTCCCCTCATAGAAGGCCCAGGAGATGGGGTGTGGGGGGCAGAAAAGGGCTTCTCTGGGCCTAGTCCCCTCATAGAAGGCCCAGGGGATGGTGTGGGGGGGCGGAAAGCCCTTCTCTGGGCCTAGTCCCCTCATAGAAGGGCCAGGGGATGGGGTGTGGGGGACGGGAAAGGCCTTCTCTGGGCCTGGTCCCCTCATAGAAGGGCCAGGGGATGGTGTGGGGGGGCGGAAAGGCCTTCTCTGGGCCTAGTCCCCTCATAGAAGGCCCAGGGGATGGGGTGTGGGGGGCGGAAAAGGCCTCTCTGGGCCTAGTCCCCTCATAGAAGGCCCAGGGGATGGAGTGTGGGGGATGGAAAAGGCCTTCTCTGGGCCTAGTCCCCTCATAGAAGGCCCAGGGGATGGGGTGTGGGGGCGGAAAAGGCCTCTCTGGGCCTAGTCCCCTCATAGAAGGCCCAGGGGATGGAGTGTGGGGGGCGGAAAAGGCCTCTCTGGGCCTAGTCCCCTCATAGAAGGCCCAGGGGATGGCGTGTGGGGGGCAGAAAAGGGCTTCTCTGGGCCTAGTCCCCTCATAGAAGGCCCAGGGGATGGGGTGTGGGGGACGGAAAAGGCCTTCTCTGGGCCTAGTCCCCTCATAGAAGGCCCAGGGAATGGGGTGTGGAGGGCGGAAAAGGGCTTCTCTGGGCCTAGTCCCCTCATAGAAGGCCCAGGGGATGGCGTGTGGGGGCAGAAAAGGGCTTCTCTGGGCCTAGTCCCCTCATAGAAGGCCCAGGGGATGGGGTGTGGGGGACGGAAAAGGCCTTCTCTGGGCCTAGTCCCCTCATAAAAGGGCCAGGGGATGGAGTGTGGGGGATGGAAAAGGCCTTCTCTGGGCCTAGTCCCCTCATAGAAGGCCCAGGGGATGGGGTGTGGGGGCGGAAAAGGCCTCTCTGGGCCTAGTCCCCTCATAGAAGGCCCAGGGGATGGGGTGTGGGGGGCGGAAAAGGCCTCTCTGGGCCTAGTCCCCTCATAGAAGGCCCAGGGGATGGAGTGTGGGGGATGGAAAAGGCCTTCTCTGGGCCTAGTCCCCTCATAGAAGGCCCAGGGAATGGGGTGTGGGGGGCGGTAAAGGGCTTCTCTGGGCCTAGTCCCCTCATAGAAGGCCCAGGGGATGTCGTGTGGGGGGCAGAAAAGGGCTTCTCTGGGCCTAGTCCCCTCATAGAAGGCCCAGGGGATGGGGTGTGGGGGACGGAAAAGGCCTTCTCTGGGCCTAGTCCCCTCATAGAAGGGCCAGGGGATGGGGTGTGGGGGACGGGAAAGGCCTTCTCTGGGCCTACTCCCCTCATAGAAGGGCCAGGGGATGGTGTGGGGGGGCGGAAAAGGCCTTCTCTGGGCCTAGTCCCCTCATAGAAGGCTCAGGGGATGGGGTGTGGGGGACGGAAAAGGCCTTCTCTGGGCCTAGTGCCCCATAGAAGGCCCAGGGGATGGGGTGTGGGGGATGGAAAAGGCCTCTCTGGGCCTAGTCCCCTCATAGAAGGCCCAGGGGATGGGGTGTGGGGGCGGGAAAAGGCCTTCTCTGGGCCTAGTCCCCTCATAGAAGGCCCAGGGGATGGTGTGGGGGGCGGAAAGGCCTTCTCTGGGACTAGTCCCCTCATAGAAGGCCCAGGAGATGGGGTGTGGGGGGCAGAAAAGGGCTTCTCTGGGCCTAGTCCCCTCATAGAAGGCCCAGGGGATGGTGTGGGGGGGCGGAAAGCCCTTCTCTGGGCCTAGTCCCCTCATAGAAGGGCCAGGGGATGGGGTGTGGGGGACGGGAAAGGCCTTCTCTGGGCCTAGTCCCCTCATAGAAGGGCCAGGGGATGGTGTGGGGGGGCGGAAAAGGCCTTCTCTGGGCCTAGTCCCCTCATAGAAGGCCCAGGGGATGGGGTGTGGGGGGCGGAAAAGGCCTCTCTGGGCCTAGTCCCCTCATAGAAGGCCCAGGGGATGGAGTGTGGGGGATGGAAAAGGCCTTCTCTGGGCCTAGTCCCCTCATAGAAGGCCCAGGGGATGGGGTGTGGGGGGTGGAAAAGGCCTCTCTGGGCCTGGTCCCCTCATAGAAGGCCCAGGGGATGGAGTGTGGGGGCGGAAAAGGCCTCTCTGGGCCTAGTCCCCTCATAGAAGGCCCAGGGGATGGAGTGTGGGGGCGGAAAAGGCCTCTCTGGGCCTAGTCCCCTCATAGAAGCCCCAGGGGATGGAGCGTGGGGGATGGAAAAGGCCTTCTCTGGGCCTGGCACTGCGAAGCCTCTTGGGCAGTCCCCTCATAGAAGGCCCAGAATGGGGTGGGGGGCGGAAAAGGCCTTCTCTGGGCCTAGTCCCCTGAGGCCAGGGGATGTGTGGGGACGGGAAAGGCTTTCTCTGGGCGTAGTCCCCTCATAGAAGGGCCAGGGGATGGTGTGGGGGCGAAAAGGCCTTCTCTGGGCCTAGTCCCCTCATAGAAGGCCCAGGGAATGGGGTGTGGGGGCGGAAAAGGCCTTCTCAGGGCCTAGTCCCCTCATAGAAAGCCCAGGGGATGGGGTGTGGGGGCGGAAAAGGCCTTCTCTGGGCCTAGTCCCTTCATAGAAGGCCCAGGGAATGGGGTGTGGGGGGCGGAAAAGGCCTTCTCTGGGCCTAGTCCCCTCATAGAAGGCCCAGGGGATGGGGTGTGGGGGACGGGAAAGGCCTTCTCTGGGCGTAGTCCCCTCATAAAAGGGCCAGGGGATGGTGTGGGGGGGCAGAAAAGGCCTTCTCTGGGCCTAGTCCCCTCATAGAAGGCCCAGGGATTGGAGTGTGGGGGTCGGAAAAGGCCTTCTCTAGGCCTAGTCCCCTCATAGAAGGCCCAGGGGATGGGGTGTGGGGGATGGAAAAGGCCTCTCTGGGCCTAGTCCCCTCATAGAAGGCCCAAGGGATGGTGTGTGGGGGCGGAAAAGGCCTTCTCTGGGCCTAGTCCCCTCATAGAAGGCCCAGGGGATGGCATGTGGGGGGCGGAAAAGGCCTTCTCTGGGCCTAGTCCCCTCATAGAAGGCCCAGGGAATGGGGTGTGGGGGACGGAAAAGGCCTCTCTGGGCCTAGTCCCCTCATAGAAGGCCCAGGGGATGGGGTGTGGGGGACGGGAAAGGCCTTCTCTGGGCCTAGTCCCCTCATAGAAGGGCCAGGGGATGGTGTGGGGGGGCGGAAAGGCCTTCTCTGGGCCTAGTCCCCTCATAGAAGGCCCAGGGGATGGGGTGTGGGGGCGGAAAAGGCCTTCTCTGGGCCTAGTCCCCTTATAGAAGGCCCAGGGAATGGGGTGTGGGGGCGGAAAAGGCCTTCTCTGGGCCTAGTCCCCTCATAGAAGGCTTAGGGGATGGGGTGTGGGAGGCGGAAAAGGCCTCTCTGGGCCTAGTCCCCTCATAGAAAGGCCCAGGGGATGGGGTGTGGGGGATGGAAAAGGCCTTCTCTGGGCCTAGTCCCCTCATAGAAGGCCCAGGAGATGGGGAGTGGGGGATGGAAAAGGCCTTCTCTGGGCCTAGTCCCCTCTTAGAAGGCCCAGGGGATGGCATGTGGGGGCGGAAAAGGCCTTCTCTGGGCCTAGTCCCCTCATAGAAGGCCCAGAGAATGGGGTGTGGAGGGCGGAAAAGGGCTTCTCTGGGCCTAGTCCCCTCATAGAAGGCCCAGGGGATGGCGTGTGGGGGGCAGAAAAGGGCTTCTCTGGGCCTAGTCCCCTCATAGAAGGCCCAGGGGATGGGGTGTGGGGGACGGAAAAGGCCTTCTCTGGGCCTAGTCCCCTCATAAAAGGGCCAGGGGATGGAGTGTGGGGGATGGAAAAGGCCTTCTCTGGGCCTAGTCCCCTCATAGAAGGCCCAGGGGATGGGGTGTGGGGGCGGAAAAGGCCTGTCTGGGCCTAGTCCCCTCATAGAAGGCCCAGGGGATGGGGTGTGGGGGGCGGAAAAGGCCTGCTCTGGGCCTAGTCCCCTCATAGAAGGCCCAGGGGATGGGGTGTGGGGGGCGGAAAAGGCCTCTCTGGGCCTAGTCCCCTCATAGAAGGCCCAGGGGATGGAGTGTGGGGGATGGAAAAGGCCTTCTCTGGGCCTAGTCCCCTCATAGAAGGCCCAGGGAATGGGGTGTGGGGGGCGGTAAAGGGCTTCTCTGGGCCTAGTCCCCTCATAGAAGGCCCAGGGGATGTCGTGTGGGGGGCAGAAAAGGGCTTCTCTGGGCCTAGTCCCCTCATAGAAGGCCCAGGGGATGGGGTGTGGGGGGCGGAAAAGGCCTTCTCTGGGCCTAGTCCCCTCATAGAAGGCCCAGGAGATGGGGTGTGGGGGGCAGGAAAGGGCTTCTCTGGGCCTAGTCCCCTCATAGAAGGCCCAGGGGATGGTGTGGGGGGGCGGAAAGGCCTTCTCTGGGCCTAGTCCCCTCATAGAAGGGCCAGGGGATGGGGTGTGGGGGACGGGAAAGGCCTTCTCTGGGCCTAGTCCCCTCATAGAAGGGCCAGGGGATGGTGTGTGGGGGACGGAAAAGGCCTTCTCTGGGCCTAGTCCCCTCATAGAAGGCCCAGGGGATGGGGTGTGGGGGGCGGAAAAGGCCTCTCTGGGCCTAGTCCCCTCATAGAAGGCCCAGGGGATGGAGTGTGGGGGATGGAAAAGGCCTTCTCTGGGCCTAGTCCCCTCTTAGAAAGGCCCAGGGGATGGGGTGTGGGGGGTGGAAAAGGCCTCTCTGGGCCTAGTCCCCTCATAGAAGGCCCAGGGGATGGAGTGTGGGGGGCGGAAAAGGCCTTCTCTGGGCCTAGTCCCCTCATAGAAGGCCCAGAGGGATGGAGTGTGGGGGCGGAAAAGGCCTCTCTGGGCCTGGTCCCCTCATAGAAGGCCCAGGGGATGTAGTGTGGGGGCGGAAAAGTTCTCTCTGGGCCTAGTCCCCTCATAGAAGGCCCAGGGGATGGGGTGTGGGGGATGGAAAAGGCCTTCTCTGGGCCTAGTCCCCTCTTAGAAGGCCCAGGGGATGGAATGTGGGGGCGGAAAAGGCCTTCTCTGGGCCTAGTCCCCTCATAGAAGGCCCAGGGAATGGGGTGTGGGGGCGGTAAAGGCCTTCTCTGGGCCTAGTCCCCTCATAGAAGGCCCAGGGGATGGCGTGTGGGGGGCAGAAAAGGGCTTCTCTGGGCCTAGTCCCCTCATAGAAGGCCCAGGGGATGGGGTGTAGGGGACGGAAAAGGCCTTCTCTGGGCCTAGTCCCCTCATAGAAGGGCCAGGGGATGGGGTGTGGGGGACGGGAAAGGCCTTCTCTGGGCCTACTCCCCTCATAGAAGGGCCAGGGGATGGTGTGTGGGGGCGGAAAGGGCCTTCTCTGGGCCTAGTCCCCTCATAGAAGGCCCAGGGGATGGGGTGTGGGGGACGGAAAAGGCCTTCTCTGGGCCTAGTCCCCTCATAGAAGGCCCAGGAGATGGGGTGTGGGGGGCAGAAAAGGGCTTCTCTGGTCCTAGTCCCCTCATAGAAGGCCCAGGGGATAGTGTGTGGGGGGCGGAAAGGCCTTCTCTGGGCCTAGTCCCCTCATAGAAGGGCCAGGGGATGGGGTGTGGGGGACGGGAAAGGCCTTCTCTGGGCCTAGTCCCCTCATAGAAGGGCCAGGGGATGGTGTGGGGGGGCGGAAAGGCCTTCTCTGGGCCTAGTCCCCTCATAGAAGGCCCAGGGGATGGGGTGTGGTTGGCGGAAAAGGCCTCTCTGGGCCTAGTCCCCTCATAGAAGGCCCAGGGGATGGAGTGCGGGGGATGGAAAAGGCCTTCTCTGGGCCTAGTCCCCTCATAGAAGGCCCAGAGGGATGGAGTGTGGGGGATGGAAAAGGCCTTCTCTGGGCCTAGTCCCCTCATAGAAGGCCCAGGGGATGGGGTGTGGGGGACGGAAAAGGCCTCTCTGGACCTAGTCCCCTCATAGAAGGCCCAGGGGATGGAGTGTGGGGGCGGAAAAGGCCTCTCTGGGCCTGGTCCCCTCATAGAAGGCCCAGGGGATGGGGTGTGGGGGACGGAAAAGGCCTCTCTGGGCCTAGTCCCCTCATAGAAGGCCCAGGGGATGGAGTGTGGGGGATGGAAAAGGCCTTCTCTGGGCCTAGTCCCCTCATAGAAGGCCCAGGGGATGGGGTGTGGGGGGCGGAAAAGGCCTCTCTGGGCCTAGTCCCCTCATAGAAGGCCCAGGGGATGGAGTGTGGGGGGTGGAAAAGGCCTTCTCTGGGCCTAGTCCCCTCATAGAAGGCCCAGGGGATGGGGTGTGGGGGGCGGAAAAGGCCTCTCTGGGCCTAGTCCTCTCATAGAAGGCCCAGGGGATGGAGTGTGGGGGATGGAAAAGGCCTTCTCTGGGCCTAGTCCCCTCATAGAAGGCCCAGGGGATGGGGTGTGGGGGGGGGAAAAGGCCTCTCTGGGCCTAGTCCCCTCATAGAAGGCCCAGGGGATGGGGTGTGGGGGCGGAAAAGGGCCTCTCTGGGCCTAGTCCCCTCATAGAAGGCCCAGGGGATGGAGTGTGGGGGGCGGAAAAGGGCCTCTCTGGGCCTAGTCCCCTCATAGAAGGCCCAGGGGATGGGGTGTGGGGGGTGGAAAAGGCCTCTCTGGGCCTAGTCCCCTCATAGAAGGCCCAGGGGATGGAGTGTGGGGGGCGGAAAAGGCCTCTCTGGGCCTAGTCCCCTCATAGAAGGCCCAGGGGATGGAGCGTGGGGGATGGAAAAGGCCTCCTCTGGGCCTAGTGCCCTCATAGAAGGCCCAGGGGATGGGGTGTGGGGGACGGAAAAGGCCTTCTCTGGGCCTAGTCCCCTCATAGAAGAGCTCAGGGGATGGAGTGTGGGGGACGGAAAAGGCCTCCTCTGGGCCTAGCCCCCTCATAGAAGGCCCAGGGGATGGGGTGTGGGGGATGGAAAAGGCCTTATCTGGGCCTAGTCCCCTCATAGAAGGCCCAGGGGATGGGGTGTGGGGGACGGAAAAGGGCTTCTCTGGGCCTAGTCCCCTCATAGAAGGCCCAGGGGATAGGGTGTGGGGGACGGAAAAGGCCTTCTCTGGGCCTAGTCCCTCATAGAAGGCCCAGGGGATGGGGTGTGGGGGACGGAAAAGGCCTCTCTCGGCCTAGTCCCCTCATAGAAGGCCCAGGGGATGGAGCGTGGGGGATGGAAAAGGCCTTCTCTGGGCCTAGTCCCTCATAGAGAGGCCCAGGGGATGGCGTGTGGGGGCGGAAAAGGCCTTCTCTGGGCCTAGTCCCCTCATAGAAGGCCCAGGGGATGGGGTGTGGGGGACGGAAAAGGCCTTCTCTGGGCCTAGTCCCCTCATAGAAGGGCCAGGGGATGGTGTGTGGGGGGGCGGAAAGGCCTTCTCTGGGCCTAGTCCCCTCATAGAAGGCCCAGGGGATGGGGTGTGGGGGACGGAAAAGGCCTTCTCTGGGCCTAGTGCCCCTCATAGAAGGCCCAGGGGATGGGGTGTGGGGGATGGAAAAGGCCTCTCTGGGCCTAGTCCCTCATAGAAAGCCCAGGGGATGGGGTGTGGGGGGCGGAAAAGGCCTTCTCTGGGCCTAGTCCCTCATAGAAGGCCCAGGGGATGGTGTGGGGGGCGGAAAAGGCCTTCTCTGGGCCTGGTCCCCTCATAGAAGGCCCAGGGGATGGGGTGTGGGGGCGGAAAAGGCCTTCTCTGGGCCTAGTCCCCTCATAGAAGGCCCAGGGGATGGAGTGTGGGGGATGGAAAAGGCCTTCTCTGGGCCTAGTCCCCTCATAGAAGGCCCAGGGGATGGAGTGTGGGGGATGGAAAAGGCCTTCTCTGGGCCTAGTCCCCTCATAGAGAGGCCCAGGGGATGGGGTGTGGGGGACGGAAAAGGCCTCTCTGGGCCTAGTCCCCTCATAGAAGGCCCAGGGGATGGGGTGTGGGGGGCGGAAAAGGCCTTCTCTGGGCCTAGTCCCCTCATAGAAGGCCCAGGGGATGGGGTGTGGGGGACGGAAAAGGCCTCTCTGGGCCTAGTCCCCTCATAGAAGGCCCAGGGGATGGAGTGTGGGGGATGGAAAAGGCCTTCTCTGGGCCTAGTCCCCTCATAGAAGGCCCAGGGGATGGGGTGTGGGGGCGGAAAAGGCCTCTCTGGGCCTAGTCCCCTCATAGAAGGCCCAGGGGATGGAGTGTGGGGGATGGAAAAGGCCTTCTCTGGGCCTAGTCCCCTCATAGAAGGCCCAGGGGATGGGGTGTGGGGGGCGGAAAAGGCCTCTCTGGGCCTAGTCCCCTCATAGAAGGCCCAGGGGATGGAGTGTGGGGGATGGAAAAGGCCTTCTCTGGGCCTAGTCCCCTCATAGAAGGCCCAGTGGATGGGGTGTGGGGGGTGGAAAAGGCCTCTCTGGGCCTGGTCCCCTCATAGAAGGCCCAGGGGATGGGTGTGGGGGGCGGAAAAAGGCCTCTCTGGGCCTAGTCCCCTCATAGAAGGCCCAGGGGATGGGGTGTGGGGGGCGGAAAAGGCCTCTCTGGGCCTAGTCCCCTCATAGAAGGCCCAGGGGATGGGGTGTGGGGGGTGGAAAAGGCCTCTCTGGGCCTGGTCCCCTCATAGAAGGCCCAGGGGATGGAGTGTGGGGGGCGGAAAGAGGCCTTCTCTGGGCCTAGTCCCCTCATAGAAGGCCCAGGGGATGGGGTGTGGGGGATGGAAAAGGCCTTCTCTGGGCCTAGTCCCCTCATAGAAGGCCCAGGGGATGGGATGTGGGGGACGGAAAAGGCCTTCTCTGGGCCTGGTCCCTCATAGAAGAGCTCAGGGGATGGAGTGTGGGGGACGGAAAAGGCCTCCTCTGGGCCTAGTCCCCTCATAGAAGGCCCAGGGGATGGGGTGTGGGGGACGGAAAAGGCCTTCTCTGGGCCTAGTCCCCTCATAGAAGGCCCAGGGGATGGGGTGTGGGGGACGGAAAAGGCCTTCTCTGGGCCTAGTCCCCTCATAGAAGGCCCAGGGGATGGGGTGTGGGGGGCGGAAAAGGCCTTCTCTGGGCCTAGTCCCCTCATAGAAGGCCCAGGGGATGGGGTGTGGGGGGCGGAAAAGGCCTCTCTCGGGCCTAGTCCCCTCATAGAAGGCCCAGGGGATGGGCGTGGGGGATGGAA
>JAPDNY010001770.1:0-12964 GCA_029375565.1 Gekko gecko | reverse complement strand
TAAGGTAAAGGTAAAGGTTCCCTTGCTCGAAAGCCAGTCGAATCCGACTCTAGGGTTGCGGTGCTCATCTCCGTTTCAAAGCCGAAGAGCCAGCGCTGTCCGAAGACGCTTCCGTGGTCATGTGGCCGGCATGACTAAACACCAAGGTGCACGGAACGCTGTTTACCTTCCCACCGAAGTGGTACCTATTTATCTACTTGCAATTTCTTGCTTTCGAACTGCTAGGTTGGCAGGAGCTGGAACTAGAGACAGGAGCTCACTCCGTCATGCAGCACCCAGGTCTCGAACTGCTGAACTACTGACCTTCCACAGCCTGCAGTTCAGCGTCTTAACCACTTGAGCCACCGCAGCTCCAAAGGTAAAGGTTCCCTTGCTCGAAAGCCAGTTGAATCCGACTCTAGGGTTGCGGTGCTCATCTCCGTTTCAAAGCCGAAGAGCCAGCACTGTCTGAAGACATTTCCGTGGTCATGTGGCCGGCATGACTAAACACCAAGGTGCACGGAACGCTGTTTACCTTCCCACCGAAGTGGTACCTATTTATCTACTTGCAATTTCTTGCTTTTGAACTGCTAGGTTGGCAGGAGCTGGAACTAGAGACAGGAGCTCACCCCGTCATGCAGCACCCGGGTCTCGAACTGCTGAACTACTGACCTTCCACAGCTTGCAGTTCAGCGTCTTAACCACTTGAGCCACCGCAGCTCCAAAGGTAAAGGTTCCCTTGCTCGAAAGCCAGTTGAATCCGGCTCTAGGGTTGCGGTGCTCATCTCCGTTTCAAAGCCGAAGAGCCAGCACTGTCTGAAGACATTTCCGTGGTCATGTGGCCGGCATGACTAAACACCAAGGTGCACAGAACGCTGTTACCTTCCCACCGAAGTGGTACCTATTTATCTACTTGCAATTTCTTGCTTTCGAACTGCTAGGTTGGCAGGAGCTGGAACTAGAGACAGGAGCTCACCCTGTCGTGCGGCACCCGGGTCTCGAACTGCTGAACTACGGACCTTCCACAGCCTGCAGTTCAGCGTCTTAACCACTCTGACCAAAAAAGATAGCTAATATAGGTAAAAATTTCTCTAACAAATGTTGGAAATGTAAACATGCTGAAGGTTCCTTTTACCATATGTGGTGGACTTGTGAAAAAGCAAAAATATTCTGGACTGTAATACATACAGAGATGGAAAAATTTTTGAAATGTACTTTGAAGAAAGAACCTGAACTGTTTCTTTTAGGTCTCAAGTTAGAAGAAATAAATATGAGTAAAAGAACATTGATATGGTATATGGTAACGACTGCTAGAATGATTTATGCTCAAAATTGGAAAAATGAAAAGATTCCTGACATGGGATTGGCTGAGAAAATTGCTATTTATGGCAGAAATTGACAAATGGACAAGAAAACTTAATAACATAGATGAAGAAACTTTTGGCAGACTTGAGCGATTTCAGAGAATATATACAGAAGTATTGGGAAATGAAAGACAGTGTTTTCAGTTTGGGTAACTACTAATGGTGTAACAATTGTTACAGTTAATGGGCGTTTATAGTAGTTACTAATATCTATGTGGGTGTTACCTGTAGAATTAGTATGTTAACAAGGATTAAAATGGTATTATATGATGTTTGAATGGTGGAAGCAATGCTGGGAGTCATGGGGGGGGAAAGGAGCTTTTGAGAAAAAGGATATGAGATTTATGATGTGTAACAAGTTGTGAAACATTGTGTATCCTAATAAAAAGTTGTTTTTTAAAAAAAGAAGAACTTGTTTTCTCTTAATCTCCATGTCCACATGCAAGTGTGACATGTTATCTCCTGCCAACCCTACCTAACACAGATTATCCATTTTCATTTTACAATTACAGCAATACATACTGTCAACAGTATTATTGCAATGTTCAACTACTGATGTAATTATTGTTTTGTTTTTGTGTTTTAAAGCCACATTAAAAACACATTGTATTGTGAAGGATGAGGGCAGTCCTCTAATGGTGAACAAACGTGTAGAAAGCAGTCCATTTCCCCACAGTAATGCTCTTTTAGTTTAGATTTTTAGCTTTTAAAAAATCTATCAGTATTTCTCCTTGAACAGAGAAATTGATTGAACCAGGACCTGTAGTGTAGCCAATTCCATCATTCCATTGACTTTATAGTAGGAGAAAGAGAGGAAAATTTGGAAAAGAGAAAGAACAAGACCCAGAGCCAAACGTTCTGATTATACTCACATAGCCATCAAACTACTGAAGCTGGATCAGGGCCAGTGCGAAGAAGGAGGAGGAGGAGATTGGATTTATTCCCAGCCCTTCACTACCCAAAGGAGTCTCAGGGGGTTTACAATCCTTTTCCTTCCCCTTCTCACAACAGACACCCTGTGAGGTAAGAGAGGCTGAGAGAGCTCTCCCAAGAACTGCCCTTGAGAGAACAGCTCTGAAAGAACTTATGACTGACCCAAGGTCACACCAGCAGCTGTTTGTGGAGGAGTGGGGAATCAAACTTGGTTCTCCCAGATTAGAGTCCACACTCCTAACCACTACACCAAACTGGCTAAGGGAAGTAATTTCTCCTTGCATAATGATAATCTGTACACAACACTTTTTATCATAAGGCACTTGAAGCATTGCTGACAGCTGTCTGTCTGAACCCTTCTTCAGAATCTTCTGTGGAAGTTGGACAATCGTTTGTAAACATGATTGTGGCAATATACTCAGAACAGAAAGCGACTTTGAATATAAATAAAGAAAGAACAGATTTCTTCCAGGTCCAAAAGGGAACACGTCAAGGCTGCCCACTATCCCCGTTGTTGTTTATTTGGATATTAGAGATATTATTGACAGCGATAAGAAAAGACAATAGCATTGAAGGACTTACAGTGAAAGGTTTTACATATAAATACAGAGCATTTGCAGATGATGTAATGTTTATGATCCAGGATCCAATTGAGAAAATACCACAATTGATGGAAAAAATTGAGGAATTTGGAGCAGTTGCGGGATTTTATGTCAATAAAAATAAAACTAAGGTGATGTGTAAAAATATGACTGAAGCAAAGACAAACAGAACTTCAAGAGAAAATTCAATGTGAAGTAGTTACAAAGACTAAATATTTAGGAATTGAATTAACCATGAAAAATATTGATCTGTTCAAAAATAACTATGAAAAGGTGTGGTACAAGATTCAGCAAGACATGAAGAAATGGGATACGCTGAATTTATCACTATTGGGAAGAATCGCAACTGTAAAGATGAATATCTTACCGCGTCTGATGTTCTTATTTCAGACTATTCCAATATTAAAACAGAGGAAAGTATTGGATACGTGGCAGAAAGAATTATCCAAATTTGTATGGGCAGGGAGAAAACCAAGGATTAAAATGAAAATCTTATGTGATGCAAAGGAAAGAGGAGGTCTACAACTACCAAATTTAAGATTGTATTATGATGCCGTCTGTCTAACATGGTTGGAACAGTGGATTAACCTTGAGAATAAGAAGCTATTGGCTTTAGAAGGGCATGATAACAAGTTTGGATGGCATGCATACTTATGGTATGGAAAAGTAAAAATGGACAAATTCTTCAAACACCACTTTATAAGACGATCACTGTTCGAGACTTGGATGAAATATAGAAAATTCTTCTCAGAAGAAAGACCACTTTGGATAGTACCAGCAGAAATGATTAATCCATATTCAAGAAGTCAAGGGTTAGATTGGCTACCTTATAAAAGTCTTTTGAAATCAGAAGGGAAAAACTTTGTGTTAAAAGATAGATCTGATGTGGAATTTGAATATGATTGGTTGAAATATAGACAGATATATGACTTATTTAAGACCGATAAAAGAGAACATGGTTTTAGAGAACATAATATGGAAATTGAAAATGTATGGCTTGAAAAGGGGAAAAAAATTATTTCTAAATTGTACAAGGTTTTATTGAAATGGTATACTGAGGATGAAGTTGTAAAAGAGCAAATGATAAAATGGGCGGTAAATGTTAATAATGAGATATTAATGGCATCTTGGGAACACTTGTGGAAAAAGTCAATGAAAATTTCAACTTGTGTAAATGTTAAAGAGAATTGTTATAAAATGATGTACAGATGGTATATGACGCCTAAAAAAATTGCTATTATAAATGAAAGTATGTCTAACAAATGTTGGAAATGTAAGAAACATGAAGGGTCTTTTTATCATATGTGGTGGACATGTGATAAAGCAGTAAAATATTGGACTGAGATCCACAATGAGTTACAAAAAATTTTGAAATGTACTTTTAAGAAAGACCCACAGATGTTATTGTTAGGTCTTAAAATGGAAGAAATAAATGTAGCCAAGAGAACACTACTATGGTACTTGATTACAGCAGCTAGACTGATTTTTGCTCAATGTTGGAAACAAGATAAAGTACCTGAAACATGGGAATGGATTAAAAAGACGTTGTTTATGGCAGAAATGGACAAACTAACAAGAAAGCTAAACAACGAAGAAGATGAAACTTTTTTGAAGACTGGAAAGACTTTCAAGAATACCTGTTGAAAAACTGGGATATTAAACGTGGTTTGATTTGTTTTGATAGTTATTAAGAAGAAAATGAAAAAGAGTTAGACTTTTCAATTGTTACCGTTAGTAAGAAAAATAAGTTTAGATGTAATGGTAAGAGAATAAGGGAGACATTAATGGGGTTGGAGCAGTGCGGGAAGCCTTGTTTTGGGGGGAGTGGGAGAAACAAAAATGGGTATGTAGTGGTTTGTTTAAATTGTATGAACATGTGATATATCCAATAAATTGTATTTACAAAAAAAAAAAAAAAAAGAATCTTCTGTGGAAGTTCATCCAGTTCAGGATTCCAGTGCTAAATGGCTCTTATAGGCCTCACAATCAAAGTGTGGGGTTTTTGTGACCCCAGAGGGTTTTCAAGGCAAGAGACATACAGAGATGGTTTGCAGTTGCCTGCCTCTGCATAGCAAACCTGGTATTCCTTAGTGGACTCCCATCTAAATACTAGCCAGGCCAAACCTGCTTAGCATCTGAGATCTGATGACATCAGGCTATCCTGGGCTATCTAAATCAGGGCAATCTAAGTCTACATCTCTAATTTAAATGCATTATCTATTACTGTGCCATCAGTAGGTGCACAGAACAATAGTTTCTCCCATTTCTCATGTTTGAAATTGTCATTTAAATCTTTGTTTCTTTCTTTATTTCATTTATAGTCCACCTTTCTCACCAAGACTCAGGAAGGATCACACAACGAATAACAATGCACTAGGAAAAATATACAACAAATAATCTAGTAAAAACAACATACATACATACATACAATGTAATAAATCACATAACAGCGCAATAAAATACTGGATTATAAAGAGAATTCACTAGAAAAACTGAACAATCCATACAATAACAGTGGATTACAAAACTGAAGACCAATTCAATAAGAACAGGATAAGATATATAATGGATGAGGCAATGCGAACTGTCTATAATTTCACAGACAATATCTACAACTCTCTTCCCTTTATAAAAATTTCATTTGACCGTTCGTGCGGAGCTATGGGAGCCTTCCATAGGCCATTCCACCAAGGATGAGCCACAATAAAAAATGCTTGGGTTAAAGTTTACCCTTTTCTTGAGGGCGAATATTTACTTCTTACTTAGCATTTGTACAGGGCTTTTGGTATCCCAAAGAAGTGGGCAAAGGTTTGTTCTCTATTTCTTCTGAGGCCAAGACTGGATCCAATGAGCTTAAGTGACCAGTGGATAGACTTTATGCACACATAAGAAGAAACTTTCTGATAGTCATAACTTCTTGACAATGGAAACCAGTTGTCAACAGGCCTGGAGAAAAATGCCCTGGTTTTTAATGTGTGTGACTCTGCAGCTGAAACTTTTCATAGGACTGGGATCAATAACATCCCATTAAGTCCAGGAAGACCCAACATGAGATTTGCAAGACCTGGTCAAGGCTGTTAACAATAGGATGTTTTGGCAGTCATTACTTCATAGGATTGCCATAAGTTGGAAACAGCTTCACAGCACACAAGACACACAGAAGCCTCTGTTAAACGGGCAGGGTGTTTTTCTCTAGGCCTGTTGGTAACCTTACAGTGGAGAAGTGAGTGGGTTCTCACTTGCTGGACAGCAACCTCCCCGGAATGCTCTAATTTTGGACTTCTGGCTCTGAGTAGAGGGTTGGACTAGATGACCGAGAAAACCCCTTCCAACTTTGTGATCCCTCACCCCACCTCAGCACTGAGGTCCCGATCAGATTATTTCCCCTACAGCTGCTTTTCAAGGTGCATGCTGGGAAACCATGTCACAAATCCCCAATGTAACATGTGGTTTGACTTTAAGTCCTGAAGTTCACCTGATGACTATGAGCCAGTCACTGTCTCTCAGCCTAACCTACCTCAGATGGTTGTTGTGGGGTAAAATGGTGGTGGCCTAGGCGCCTAAGAATGGCAGGAGATAAACACCAAAAATAATTTCAGCTTCAGGCAAAGTATTTGTCTGAAAGGCTAACTGTGTGGCTGGAACGAAGAAGACAGAAAACCCTTGATCCAGAAAAGGTTTGTCCGGCCTACCAGTTCCGAGCAGAGGCATCTTTGGCAGAATGTAGGGCGGGTAATGCTTTCCCTGTTAGTAATTCCTGGCTGGAGGTAAAGTTGTGTGTTTATTTCTGCTTCGCCCTTTCCTTCTGTTAAATAATAAAAAATGACTGTCTCACAAATATTGTGCAATGAGGTACCATAAAAATAAAACGAGGGCCGATTTCAAGGGTCACAATGATCATGATTTCCCCAGCTGGCATTGTTTCTCATCTATTTACATCTTTCACAAGCATCCCATGGAACAGAATCCCTTTCAAGCTTTCATTGAAAGCAGATGGCAGAGCTCTTGCCAAGGTGTTTTTCATTCTTTATACATCACAGGGGCTCGATCTGTGAGGCCATCTTGCAAGCCGATATCTTAGCTACTTTTACAGAGATAATATCCAGGTGACAGGCAGGCCTCTCTTAGCTTCATGCATTGCTCTAGAGCATGTTGTACCAAATTTCAGGCCAGGGGCAAGCAGCACAGATGCCATCTATCCCATCAGCTGCTCTTCTGAAAGCCTTAGGGCTGGATCCAAAAAGAACATTCTGCACATTGTCAGCACTGTTGCTTTTGCCCGAATGAATGTATGTAAGGCCATCAGAACAGGGTTCCAACAGGACCTGCACATCTCAGTATTTCACATGGTTCAAAACACCAAAGCAGCCCTAACAATAGTGATAACCAGACTTCAAGCTCCTTTTCCCCTCATTGATACTGTTGCTTTCTAACCAAATAATGTTTCCCCACATTTGAACATCCCCCCCGCCCTGAGTAGAAGAAATGGGCATCAAGAAGACAAGAAGTTCCGGGGAAATTGCAAATTAGACCAGGAGTCTCCAGCACTTTCTGGTGCCTGCCAAGTTGTTTTAGAGTGTGGGTGGGGCCAGATGGAGCTTTTGCGCAGCAAGGCTTCTGATTAGCCACTGGATATTTGATTGGCTGTGCAGGTTTTTTTAATGTTGTTTTGGCAGCAGCTGCCACCACAGCACAAAGATATTTGCTGTGTGACTGAAGGTAAGCTGGGGCAACCATTATGTACCTGGCTTCACCTCCTGCACCAGCCATTTTGTGGTTGCACCCATCACACTGTGACAGAGGTGCTCACAGGCTTAGAAAGGCTGAGGAGCCCCTGAACTAGGCATTCACTCTGCTGCCTTGTCATCTCTGTGGAGGTTTTCATCTAGGCAATTTCATTTTTTACAACTCCATTCAGAACTGTGTGATTTCATTTTTAAATATTTAATACCAAGAAAGGTGCGGGAGGTCTGAACAATACAGCTCCAAGGATCTGAATAATTTGAAGCATTTTCAAAACAAGCTAGAAACCCAGTAGGAATTTTGCCTTGCAGAAGTTTCTCAGTTTGGTCAGGACGCACACAGGCATTTCCTGTGAACTTTTCTGAAAACTAGCAAAGAGCAACTGTCAGCAAGGACAGATTGGCAGTGCCAGTGTCAGGCCTAGAGGAAGCCCTCCTAGGTCACAAAAATCCTGGGATGAGCCCTTTTGTGGACTCATGAAAGTGCACCCAGTGTTTGTCGATTAAAATGCACGAAGAATTTGGATTCTGCTATCTGATCAAATTGCTATCACAGGGACTGACTCCCTGTTCCAAGACACCAAGGAGAAGTTATCTGAAAATGCTGAATGCCATTTAGGGTCTTCAGTGGGCGGTGATAAATTCTGAAGGCCTCCCTCGCCAGGTGACAAATGCCAAGGAGAAAGTCCAGCAACCAGAGGAGGAATAGCGGTTCAACCTAGAGCTCATTCAGCTGGCAAAAAGATATTCCTTGCCTTATTCCCTGGTTATTAAAGACTTATTGTGAGGCCGTTACGGAGCATGGTGCCAGAGATACTGCCTCCTCCATTACACCCCTGGAAGAGCATTAGGCTGGTAGTCCCCGGCCCTAGAGAGATCCGGCTGTCCTCAACCAGGTCTAGGGCCTTCTCGGCCCTGGCCCCGACTTGGTGGAATTTTCTGCCAAATAATTTCAGGGCCCTGCAGGATCTTGTGCAATTCCGCAGGTCCTGTAAGGCAGCCAGGCATTTGGTTGAGGACAGCGACGGTTTTCCATCACGGCTGGCACCCTGCCCTACCTGAATCTCCTATTCCTGTGAGTTATTCCCTCCCTGTGCCCTTGAAACACTCACAATCCAGGACCAGGAGGGAGCTACAAAGCATAAATTCGCCACTTGTTTTAACTGTGTATAATATGTCAGAGACAGTTTTATGGTTTTAATTATTTTAAATTTGTCCATCGCCTAGAGCCCCATATTTGTGGGAATTAGGTGATTTATAAATGTAATGAAATAAATAAATACATTTTAAGTTTGGCTGAGATCCCACTTGGGCATTTGAAGCCATATCTGTCCAACTAAGGTTGCCAGTCCCCCTTGGCTACTGGAGGGAGTTGGGGGGTAGGGTTGCCAGCTCCAGGTTGGGAAGCTCCTGGAGATTTGGAGATGGAGCCTGGGAAAGACAGGGACCTCAGTAAAGTACAATGCCATACAGTCCATCCTCCAAAATGTCCATTTTCTCCAGGGGGACTGATCTCTGTAGTCTGGAGATGAACTGTAATTCCCAGGGATCCCCAGCTCCCATCTGGAGGCTGGCATCCCTATCTCCAGCCCAAGTACACACAGTTGAGATCCTGACAGGACTGCCAGCTTGCAGCCTGGAGAACCCAGTGCCATCTTTTAAAGATGCCAGGGCAGATTATTGTTCAGTCTCTGTGCCACCTCACCCTCTTCTGTTCTTGTCCATCTGCTTACCCGCCTCCTTGGCTTCCAGGGGACAAATGCAGTGTTCCCTGTAAGCCAAGTTAGTGTGAGCTAGCTCACAGGTTTTTAGCCTCTGGCTCACATTTTTGTCTTAGCTCAGGAAGGATGGCTCCAGTGATCCCTCTAAGCTGAGCTAGTGTGAGATAGCTCACAGTTTTTAGCTTCTAGCTCACACATTTTTATCTTAGCTCAGGAAGGATGGCTCCAGAGCAAGCTAATTTCTGCAGCAGCCAAATTGCTCGCTCACAACTTTAATGCCAGTAGCTCACAAAATAGAATTTTTGCTCACAAGACTCCACAGCTGAGAGGGAGCATTGGACAAGTGTAAGGGGAAGGGGAGGAGGAGGAGGAAAAAGACAGGAGAGACCTTGCCTGCATGCCTTTCTGCAGCTGCAAGACCACCCTCCTCCCAAAAAACATGATCTCTAAACTACCCAATTTTCAGAAGATATTTTCAGGGCGAGCGTTTTGTTTGTGGGAGGAAATAGCTTCATTGCGAAAGTGGGCATTTGAATGGGTGTCTCCAGACATAGCATGATGTTGCACCACCAATTGTACCACCAATGCTGTGATGCTCCCATGTGCAAATTCATCATGTGATGCACCCGCCGAACTGGAAAAAGAGTCAGCTGCAGAGAAGGATGCATTTGGAATATGTTTATCATCAAAATGCCACACATGAGTTTCAGAAGTCACCAGCATTCTCTGCAGCCAAAGATTTCCTCCTGCTTTATCTTTCGAGGTTCCCCCAACGGCCCATCCTTAGGGCTCTTTCTCACAGTCTCACCTCTTTCCACCCCAGGGGGCATCATACGATCCAGGAATGCTCTGGGGTCACACAGGTGACATGAGAGGGAAATGACAGCACAAGGCTCTTGGGGTTCCCAAAAGTCCCTTTTCTCAAGCTGTGTGATATTGAGAAAACAGAACTTTCATGCTGATCATCGGGAAAGAATGTCTCTAGCATACCACAACACCCCCACATGCTTCCGATATTGCTCACTGTGCAATGGAGACAGAAGGACAAAAAGAAACAAATCTCACCGGGAGGACCTGTTGATACTTTGGTGGATGCATCACATGGTGAATTTGCACACAGGAGCATAACAGCATTGGTGGTACAATTTATGCTTTGTGCCGGGGCGGTGCAACGTCATGCTACGTTTGAGGAGACCTAATCAAATGCCCACTTTCCCAATTAAGCGCATTGAATGACCTTGAGAAGGGTGAGATTTAAAACACGTCCCCCAAATAAATAAATGCTCTGTCAAGAGCACATTTCATTAGGAGGCTGAATAAGGAAGTGCGAATAAGGAACCAACTTCAGCCTCCTCGTTTCATTGCCCTTGCAGAATACTGTGTCCTGTACCAGAGCGTCATTTGCTAATTGCTGCAATCTGAAGTGCTGTTAAAGAAACATTACAGGGGCCAATAATTTGCAGTTCTTTTGGCATCCAGGTCAATGCTGTGGCTAGCAGATATTCCCCCCCCCCCATTCTGAGCAGTGGGATTCTTTTGAAGGCCTCCTTTTGGATTTATGGGGAGACCTACATTCTTCCTGTGGCTGGTGATTCCCCACAACGCTTTCCATTCACTTCCAACATCTGCCTTGGGGACTCTTTGTAGGCTATTTTTAACCTCTGTTTATTTGGACTAAGCGTGAAGCTTGCCAGAAATACCTATCTGACCTCTACAAACACAACAGCCAGGTTTTCCGGCATGTGGAGGGGCTTCCCTCCCCACCGAAGACGCAGCTTGGAAACCTTTGCTTGGGGTTCGGCTGCTGAAAGCAACAAAAAGTTGATTCACACGCACATGAAAAACCTCCAGCTGCCTACTTCCACACCTGACGCCTGCATTAAAAGGACAGGATGCTTTTTGCCCAAGCCTGTTGGCAACCCTGCTTAGAGGCCAAGCACAACACAGGGAGATCCATCACAGACTCTCCAGCATGGATGCCTTGTTTTTATTTCCATAAATAGCAACCATGGGAGGCCCCAGTTTGGATCAGGACTGTGGTGAGGGAGAAGTGTTAACTCTCCCATGCCTCTGACCCTCTCTCAAAAGCCCTACCCCCAACTAGGCTTGCCAGGTCTCCTCTGGCCGGGGTGGGCAAGGGGGGTAGGGTTGCCAGATCCAGGTTGGGAAATTCCAGGAGATTTGGGGGTGGAACCTGGGGAGGACAGGGACCTTAGGGGGGTACAATGCCATAGAGTCCACCCTCCAAAGCATCGATTTTCTCCAGGGGAACTGATCTCTGTAGTCCGGAGATGAGTTGTAATGCTGGGAAATCCCCAGGCCCCACCTGGAGGCTGGCATCCCTATCCCCAAGTGGGAAAAAGAATGCAGGTCACATGTATGTTGCTTCCAGGCGGTCAAATACCAAGTCTGGGTTAGAGAAGTGATTTGAGGTGGGGAATATGCTAGAGGGGAAAGAGTTTAGTCCCCTTCCACTGCAGATCCCAGTGTGAATCATAAATGCTCATGGCTGCTGTTTACAAAAACAACATCAACAAAAAACCCAACTATCCAATAATAGCTCTTCCAGCATCTCATCTGGTTTGGCACTTTGCATGCAACATAACATAGCTCCACACAGAGCTCTTTTTGTAGAAAAAGCCCAGCAAGAACTCATTAGCATAATAGGCCACACCCAACAGCAGAAACTTATTAGCTTATTAGGCCACACCCCTGACAGCACAGCATATTAGCATATTAGGCCACACCCCCACATTACCAGAAGTGTGGTCATCCACCCAGCCCACCTTTTGCTTCTTATCCTGTTTACCATGTTTGTTGTTAAAACCCAGGGGTTTTTATGTAGCAGGCATTCCTTTGCATGCTAGGCCACACACCCTAATGTAGCCAATCCTAATGAGTTTCTGCTGTTGGGTGTGGCCTGTTATGCTAATGAGTTCCTGCTGGGCATGGCCAACTTGGGAGCCAGCCGGAACTCCGTTCCTGTGTGTTCCTGCCCAAAAATAGCCCTGTCTCCACAACAAAAGGGGCTAGAAAATTTTAAAAATGAAAACTAAGCACTCAGACAGCCTGGAACATATATTGTTATTTAGTCTAGATATATATAAAAGGCTAGCCGTGTTCCTGATGACTCACCTTCTACATGATTGGGCCAGCCTTTCAAGGTCATTTGCATATGTGGGCTGATTGGGCCTTGCTCCATTCTGCATGTTATCCTCTCCCCTCTGTAGTCAGTCAGTGGAGCCTGAGGAAGGCAGGGTTTTGGTGGGGAGGGACTCCATTGGAGTATAGTGCCATAGAGTTCACCTTTCAAAGAGGCCATTTTCTCCAGGTGAACTGATCTCTGTCACCTGGAGATCAGGTGCAATAGCAGGAGATCTCCAGCGACCACTTTGAGGTTGGCAACCCTACTTGAACTGCTTCACGTCATTGTTACTTTTCTGTTATATACTGAGATAAACACAGTATATAACAGCGCAGCAAGACCATGCGGTCAAGCATACCTTTGGATGCTAGAACAATAGATGATTCAGATCCTAGGGCGGACCAATTGGAGCGCCCGGATCTTAAAGTAGACCTATGATGGACTCCTCCACTGTAAATAGCCTATCACGGGTATGGGG
>JAPDNY010000177.1:0-82500 GCA_029375565.1 Gekko gecko | reverse complement strand
CCGGAGCAAGAGAGAATAAATTTGCTCCATCTTCTATCTATCTATCTATCTATCTATCTATCTATCTATCTATCTATCTATCTATCTATCTATCTATCTGTCTGTCTGTCTGTCTGTCTGTCTGTCTGTCTGTCTGTCTGTCTGTCTGTCTGTCTGTCTGTCTGTCTGTCTGTCTGTCTGTCTGTCTGTCTGTCTGTCTGTCTGTCTATTCTATCAGAGAAAAAGACAAAGAGATTAGATTTATACCCCGCCCTTCACTACCCAAAGGAGTCTCAGAGTGGTTTATATTCTCCTTTCCCTTCCCTTCCCCACAACACCTGTGAGATAGGTGGTCCAAAAGATGCCAGATTGGCCATCACCAGGGCCGGGGCCTTCTCAGTGGCAGCTCCACACTGGTGGAATGAGCTCCCGGAAGACATCAGGGCCCCGTGGGACCTTCTACAGTTCTGCAGGGCCTGTAAAATGGAGCTCTTCCACCAGGTCTCCGATTAGGAGCCGCCACTGGTGAACGAGCGATTAAAAACATACGGCCCGCATATTACCGGCATCAAGAACAACTTGGGATACTGGACCTAGTTACCCTGGACCATCTTACACCAATTGCCATCTGCACTTAATTTGCACTTTGTATAACCCGTTGTACGCCGCCTTGAGCCTGCCTCTGCAGGCAAGGCAGGATATAAATCAAAATGAATAAATAAATAATTCTTTGACAACTCTGTGCAAACCCTGAACCTGCCCATCGGCTGGGCAATCTCTCACACGTCATGCTTCCCAGCTCATTGCCTGTCCTTTGTCTTTCCTGTGGCAGGGTGACAGCGGTGGCCCCCTCATGTGCAGAGAAGCGAGGTCCGAGCGCTTCTGGGTTGTCGGGATCACCAGCTTTGGGAGCGGCTGTGCCAAAGCAAAGAAACCAGGAGTCTACACTGCCACGCAGAAGTTCGTTGACTGGATCACAGCGCAGAGTGGGCAGAACTTCTACAGGCCGGTTCATCCACCAGTGAAACTGACTGCACCCAAACCAAAGCCTCCCACTCAGCCTCAGCCACGGCCACCATCTCCAGTTTGGCCACAGCCTCAGCCTCCAGTTAGTCCCTGGCCTCAGTCACGGCCACAGCCCACTGTTCGTCCACGGCCTCAGCCATGGTCACCATCTCCAGTTCGTCCACGGCCTCAGCCTCCGGTTCGTCCCTGGCCTCAGTCATGGCCACAACCCACCATTCGCCCGCAGCCTCAGCCATGGTCACCATCTCCAGTTCGGCCACGGCCTCAGCCTCCGGTTCGTCCCTGGCCTCAGTCATGGCCACAACCCACCATTCGCCCGCAGCCTCAGCCATGGTCACCATCTCCAGTTCGGCCACGGCCTCAGCCTCTGGTTCGTCCCTGGCCTCAGTCATGGCCACAACCCACCGTTCGCCCACAGCCTCAGCCATGGTCACCATCTCCAGTTCGGCCATGGCCTCAGTCATGGCCACGACCGACTATTCGGCCACACTTTCACCCACGCCCGCGACCTACAGTTTGGCCATGGCTGCACTATTCTCGTCCATGGGCACAACCTCTGATTTGGCTACAGACTCGGCCATGGCCACAGCCTACGGTTCGGCCATGGCGTCAGCAACGGCCACCAGTTCGCCCATGACCACAGCCTCAGCCACAACCACCATTTCCAGTCAGGCCACTGTTCAGCAGCCAACGTTACCCAAATGGGACCACACTGACCCTACAACCAGGACTCTTTTTGTAGCAGGAACTCCCTTGCATATTAGGCGACACACCCCTAATGCAGCCAGTCCTCCAAGAGCTTACAGTAGCCCCTGGAAGAAGAGCTCTGTAAGCTCTTGGAGGACTGGTGACATTAGGGGAGTTTCGCCTAATATGCAAAGGAGTCCCTGCCACAAAAAGAGCCCTGCCTACAATGAAAGCCTCGATCCCGAGCACCAGTTCAAGCCAAACCTTAGTGTCAAGCTGACACTGCAGCCAAGGCCTCCATGGTAAGGCCAGTCCAGGGCCTCCAACCACCCCGGCCAGGGCCTCTTCACATCCCACTTCCAGCCCAGTTGTCACTTGACACCCAACACTTCCAGAGCCAGCCTGGTGGACCAAGAACTCTGCCTCAACCCAAGCCACTCTCCTAGTGGCAGAACCAGGGCTGGGGTAGGCCCGCGGGCTGGCCAGTGGTCCGAGCGGCCCTGTCTTGGCCACATCCAGACCCAGAGCCTTCTGTTGTGACCCAGGCCAAGCCTTCAAACCCAACGACTTTGGCTCTACCCGTCAGTCACTTCTGTAAACCTGTAATGCTCACTTAACATCAATCATATTTCAGTAAGACAAATAAAACGTTGGGAAATGGCTCTGGCGCTGAGATAAAGTCGCCGCTCCTTCTGCCCCAGCCTCAGCAATGCCCAGACACAACAAATGGATCTCTAAGTGGTTCGGGACATGGCGAATGGCCGGGGAACGGCTTGGAGTCCCACCCCTTGTCACACCGTGGCTCATTCAGCCTTGCGTGCAGATGCACCCCAGACGTGTCCCCCCCACCCCATTTTTAGCAAACCAAAGGAAGAAGAAGATAAGGATTTTAAAAGACATCACATAGGTCCTTTCCCCACTTGGATCTCATCCCTGGTTTTATCAGAGTTCAACTCGGGATGTAATAACTTGCATTCATCCCTGGTTATAACAGCATCCGTTTATCCCGGGACAAGTGTGGGATGAAACCGGGGTGACCTCAATGTAATGTGGAAACTAAAAAATACCCTGAGATAATTTCAGGGGTGAACTCGAATGCAGTGTTCCCTCTAAGCTGAGTGAGTGTGAGCGAGCTCACAGTTTTTTAGCCTCCGGCTCACACATTTTTGTCTTAGCTCAGGAAGGATGGCTCCAGAACAAACTAATATATGCAGCGGCCGAATCGCTTGCTCACAACTTTAATGCCAGGAGCTCCCAAAGTAGAACTTTTGCTCGCAAGACTCTCCACAGCTTAGAGGGAGCATTGCTCAAGTGTAGTGTAGAATGTAAAAATTGTTGTTGCTGTTGTTCAGTCGCAGAGCCGAGTCCGACTCTTCGCGACCCCGTGGACCAGATCACGCCAGGCCCTCCTGTCTTCTGCTGTCCGCTGAAGTTTGCTCAATTTCATGTTTGTTGCATCGATGACACTGTCTAACCATCTCATCCTTTGCCATCCCCTTCTTCTTTGACCTTCAGCCTTTCCCAGCATCAGGGTCTTCTCCAGCGAGGGCTCCCTTCTCATTTGGTGGCCAAAGTATTTGAGCTTCAGCTTCAGTATCTGGCCTTCCAGGGAACAGTCAGGGTTGATTTTTTTAGAATTGACTGATTTGATCTCCTTGCAGTCCAAGGGACTCTCAAGAGTCTTCTCCAGCACCATAGTTCAAAAGAATCTATTGTAATGTAAAAATACCCCGAGATAATTACAGGGCTGAACTTGAGTGTAGTTTAGAATGTAAGTTCAGGGACAGGGTTGAACCAGGATTTTAGGTCTAGTGTGGAAAGGACCATCGTCTGGCTTGAAGAGGCTTTGCTCGGAAAATGACTCATTTCTCCCTTGAGGGACTCGAAACTGAGCAAATTTCATGAGGCGAGCTTAATTTCATGAGAGCCAGTTTGGTGTAGTGGTTAAGTGCGCGGACTCTAATCTGGGAGAGCTGGGTTTGATTCCCCACTCCTCCACTTGCACCTGCTGGATGACCTTGGGCAAGCCATAGTTCTGATAAGAGCTGTTCTTGAAAAAGAGCAGTTTCTGTCAAGAGCTCTCTCAGCCCCACCCGCCTCACAAGGGTGTCTATTGTGGGGAGGGGAAGGGAAAGGAGCTTGTAAGCCGCTCTGAGACTCCGAGTGAAGGGCGGGATATAAATCCAATCTCCTCCTCCTCCTCCTCCTCCTCCTCCTCTTCTTCTTCTTCTTCTGGAATATGGTGCCCACTGCCCTCCGTTCACCTTGCCCTGCCTTACGTAAGAAGATATGCCCACAAGGTTGCCGGCCTCCATGTGGTGATGGGGAAAAAAAATCGAAACTCACCGAAGAGAAACCACTATTCTGTTAATTTTAGCACACTTTGTTATACTTTCCATACTGCAAATATCTATCGTTAAGTAGCGTTCATTGTGTAAAATACATTTCATCAGTCTAAGTAAATATGTATAGGTCTGTGGTCAAAGACCATAGGGAATGGCACTGATACAATACAAAACCTGGATGTAAATATTATGAACACAATCCTGGCTACGTCCCGACAGACTTGTATACAGGGCTATTTTGGGGCAGGAACACACAGGAACTGAGTTCCGGCTCGCTCCTTAGTTGGCCACGCCCAGCAGGAACTCATTAGCATAATAGGCCACACCCAACATCAGAAACTTATTAGGATTTGCTATATTAAGGGTGTGTGGTCTAACATGCAAAGGAGTTCCTGCTCCAAAAAAAGCCCTGGGGTTTTGACAACAAACAAGGTAAACATTATGAGAAGAAAAAGGTGGGTGTGGCTGGATGACCACACTTCTGGTAACACGGGGGCGTGGCCTGATATGCTAATGAGCTGCGCCATCAGGGGTGTGGCCTAATATGCTAATGAGTTCCTGCCGATGGGTGTGGCCTGTTATCCTAATATTCCTGCTGGGCTTTTTCTACAAAAAAAGCCCTGCCTATATATATTTACTGATACTTATGAAAAGTATTTTATACAATAAATGTTACTTATGAACAGATATTTTCAATATGAAAAGTATAACAAAGTGTGCTAAAATTAACAGAATGGTGGTTTCTCTTCGGTGAATTTCAATTTCCCCCCGGGAGAAAATGGCTGTTTTGGAAGGAGGGCTCCGTAGCATCAGACCCTCCTTAGCTTCTTTCCCTTTGCAAACCCCACTGATTGACAGACTAGAGAGATCAGTCCCCCTGGAGAATATTGGGGGAAATAGTCAAAAATACTTAAATATTCAGAGTTCACAATGAATCTTCGCTTCACTGGAGAGCAGACATTCCTTTCTTCGTAAAAAGCTTTATTTCTAAGGGTAAAAGGTACACAGGAAACCTACAACAAAAGAGCGATCTAGACCTACATCTTTACACGCTCACAGCTGCTTAAACACGTGGTCACACAACAATGGAGAATCACCTTCTTCTTGACCCCCTAGAAGGAAGTCACCTGAATACATTAACCAATCAATACTATTTACTTTTGTGGGGTTTGCTTGCATTGGCTGTCTCAGGTTCCCCTTCCAGGTCAGTCTAAACAACAGCATAGAAGGTGAACAGGTTAACTCCATAATGGCTGGAATCCAGACCTTGCGCCTCATACGTTTCCAACAGAGAAAACAGAGGGTGGACTCTGTGGCATTATACCTCGCCGAGGTCCTTCCCCTCCCCAAACCCCGTCCTCCCCAGGACCCACCCCCTGAATCTCCAGGTATTTCCCAGCCCAGAACTGGCCACTTTCATCCAAAGCAAGGAAACTGGTTGCCCTGGATTCTGGAAGTTTGGCCCTCTTGCTTGGAGTGAAGCCTTCGCGGGCAGTTCCTCTGACTGAGGCCTCGGAAGCCACCCTGAGCCTGCTGTAAAGTGGGGAGTTGTTGTTGTTGTTCAGTCGCACAATCGAGTCTG
Source organism: Gekko gecko (assembly GCA_029375565.1). Lineage (NCBI taxonomy): Eukaryota > Metazoa > Chordata > Lepidosauria > Squamata > Gekkonidae > Gekko > Gekko gecko. Next base: position 76,881 of record JAPDNY010000177.1, on the reverse strand, counting down.
ACTCTTTGCGACCCCATGGACCAGATTACGCCAGGCCCTCCTGTCTTCCGCTGTCCGCTGAAGTTTGCTCCATTTCATGTTCGTTGCATCGATGACACTATCTAACCATCTCATCCTTTGCCATCCCCTTCTTCTTTGACCTTCAATCTTTCCCAGCATCAGGGTCTTCTTCTCCAGTGAGGGCTCCCTTCTCATTGGGTGGCCAAAGTATTTGAACTTCAGCTTCAGTCTCTGGCCTTCCAGGGAACAATCAGGGTTGATTTCTTTTAGAGTTGATTGATTTGATCTCCTTGCAGTCCAAGGGACTCTCAAGAGTCTTCTCCAGCACCATAGTTCAAAAGAATCTATTCTTCGGCGCTCGGCCTTCCTTATAGTCCAACTCTCGCAGCCATACATTACTACGGGGAATACCATTGCTTTGGCCATGCGGACTTTTGTTGGCAAGGTGATGTCTCTGCTTTTTATCATGCTGTTTAGGTTTGCCATCGCTTTCCTCCCAAGGAGCAGGCGTCTTTTAATTTCATGGCTGCAGTATAAATCCCATAAAATCAATCAATCAATCAATCCAGGGGCTCTGGGGTCAGGAGGAGGCTTGGGATCTGAAGGGGGTTGCGTGGCGTCAGGTATCCCTTGAGCCTCCTGGTCTCGTCTTCTCCCTGAGTGGTCTCTGGCTCAGCGTCAATCTGGCCCAGGGGGGTTCAGAGACCCAGTTTGTTGTAGTGGTTAGGAGTGTGGACTCTAATCTGGGAGAACCGGGTTGGATTCCCCCTTCCTCCTCCACATGCAGCTGCTGGTGTGACCTTGGGCCAGTCACAAGTTCTTTCAGAGCTGTTCTCTCAAGGGCAGTTCTCAAAAGAGCTCTCTCAGCCCCACCTACCTCGCAATGTTCCCTCTAAGCTGTGGAGTCCTGTGAGTAAAAATTCTGCTTGGTGAGCTACTGGCATTAAAGTTGTGAGCAAGCAATCTGGCTGCTGCATCAATCAGTTTGCTCTGGAGCCCTCCTTCCTGAGCTAAGGCAAAAATCTGTGAGCAGGAGGCTAAAAAACTGTGAGCTAGCTCACACTAACTCAGCTTAGAGGGAACACTGCAGGGTGTCAGTTGTGGGGAGGAGAAGGGAAAGAAGATTGTAAGCCACTCTGCAACTCGTTTGGGTAGTGAAGGGCGGGGTATAAATCCAATCTCCTCCTCCTCAACACTGGCAGTGAATTCCACAGCTTAATTACTCATTGTTGTTGTTCAGTCGCACAGTCGAGTCCGACTCTTCGCGACCCCATGGACCAGATTACGCCAGGCCCTCCTGTCTTCCGCTGTCCGCTGAAGTCTGCTCAATTTCATGTTCGTTGCATCGATGACACTGTCTAACCATCTCATCCTTTGCCGTCCCCTTCTTCTTTGACCTTCAATCTTTCCCAGCATCAGGGTCTTCTCCAGTGAATGCTCCCTTCTCATTTGGTGGCCAAAGTATTTGAGCTTCAGCTTCAGGATCTGGCCTTCAAGGGAACAGTCAGGGTTGATTTCTTTGGGATTGACTGATTTGATCTCCTTGCAGTCCAAGGGACTCTCAAGAGTCTTCTCCAGCACCATAGTTCAAAAGAATCTATTCTTCGGCGCTCAGCCTTCCTTATAGTCCAACTCTCGCAGCCATACATTACTATGGGGAATACCATTGCTTTGACCATGCGGACTTTTGTTGGCAAGGTGATGTCTCTGCTTTTTATCATGCTGTTTAGGTTTGCCATCGCTTTCCTCCCAAGGAGCAGGCGTCTTTTAATTTCATGGCTGCAGTCACCATCTGCAGTGATCTGGGATCCTAGGAACGTGAAGTCTGTCACTACTTCTACGACTTCCCCTTCTATTTGCCAAGGAGTGATGGGGCCAGATGCCATGATCTTAGTTTTTTTGATGTTGAGCTTCAAGCCCACTTTTGCACTTTCCTCTTTCACCCTGGGCAAGAGGCTCTTTAGGTCCTCTTCACTTTCTGCCATCAGAGTGGTATCGTCTGCATATCTGAGGTTATTGATCTTTTCCCCAGCAATCTTAACTCCAGCTTGTGATTCATCCAGGCCAGCATTTCGCATGATGTACTCTGCATATAAATTAAATAAGCAAGGTGACAATATACATCCTTGTCATACTCCTTTTCCTATGCTAAACCAATCAGTTGTTCCATATCCGGTTCTAACTGTTGCTTCTTGACCCTTATACAGGTTTCTCAGGAGACAGGTGAGGTGGTCTGGTACTCCCATCTCTTTAAGAACCTGCCATAATTTATTGTGATCCACACAATCAAAGGCTTTAGCATAGTCAATGAAGCAGAAGTAGATGTTTTTCTGGTACTCTCTTGCTTTCTCCATAATCCAGCGAATGTTGGCAATTTGATCTCTAGTTCCTCTACCTCTTCGAAACCCAGCTTGTACTTCTGGCAGTTCTCTATCCACGTACTGTTGGAGCCTAGCTTGTAGGATTTTGAGCATGACCTTGCTAGCGTGTGAAATGAGTGCAATTGTGCGATAGTTTGAACATTCTTTGACATTGCCCTTCTTTGGGATTGGAATGTAAACTGACCTTTTCCAGTCCTGTGGCCACTGTTGTGTTTTCCAAATTTGTTGGCAAATTGAGTGCAGCACTTTAACAGCATCTTCTTTTAAGACTTTGAATAACTCAGCTGGGATACCATCACCTCCACTAGCTTTGTTGTTAGTAATGCTTTCTAAGGCCCATTTAACTTCGCTTTCCAGGATGTCTGGCTCGAGGTCAGTGATTATACCATCGTGGTTGTCAAGGACATTGAGGTCCTTCTTGTATAGTTCTTCTGTGTATTCTTGCCATCTTTTCCTAATCTCTTCTGCTTCTGTTAGGTCCCTACCGTTTTTGTCCTTTATCATGGCCAGCTTTGCATGGAACGTTCCCTTGATTTCTCCAATTTTCTTGAAGAGATCTCTAGTCCTTCCCAATCTATTGTTTTCCTCTATTACTCTGCATTGTTCATTCAGGAAAGCCTCCTTATCTCTCCTTGCTGTTCTCTGGAAATCTGCATTAAATTGGGCAAATTTTTCCTTATCCCCATTGCCTTTAGCTTTCCTTCTTTCCTCTGCTATGTGTAAAGCCTCATCAGACAGCCACTTTGCTTTTTTGCATTTCTTTTTCTTTGGGATGGCGGTGAGTGCTGCCTCCTTTACAATGTCACAGACCTCTGTCCATAGTTCTTCAGGCACTCTGTCTATCAAATCTAGTCCCTTAAACCTATTCTTCACCTCTACTGTATATTCATCGGGGATGTGATCTAGGTCAAATCTGAATGGCCTTGTGGTCTTCCCAACTTTCTTCAATTTAAGTCTGAATTTTGCAATGAGTAGCTCATGATCTGAGCCACAGTCAGCTCCAGGTCTTGTTTTTACTGACTGGATAGAGCTTCTCCATCTTTGACTGCAAATTATATAGTCAATCTGATTTCGGTGTTGCCCATCTGATGATGTCCATGTGTAGAGACGCCTCTTAGATTGTTGGAAAAGGGTGTTTGCTATGACCAGCGTGTTCTCTTGACAAAACTCTGTTAGCCTTTGCCCTGCTTCATTTTGTTCTCCAAGGCCAAATGTGTCTGTTATTCCGGTTACCTTTTGATTTCCTACTTTAGCATTCCAGTCCCCTATGATGATGAGGACATAATTTTTTGGTGTTAGTTCTACGAGCTGTTGTAGGTCTTCGTAGAACTGGTCCACTTCAGCCTCTGCTGCAGCAGTGGTTGGGGCATAGACTTGGATTACTGTGATATTGAATGGTTTGCCTTGGATTCGGACCGAGATCATTCTGTCATTTTTGAGATTGTATCCCAATACTGCCTTTCTCACTCTCTTGTTGACTATAAAGGCCACACCATTTTTTCTACGGGATTCCTGGCCACAGTAGTAGATATAATGGTCTTCTGAGTTAAATTCGCCCATTCCTGTCCACTTTAGTTCACTGATTCCCAAGATGTCAATGTTCATTCTTGCCATCTCATTTTTGACCACGTCAAGCTTACCTTGATTCATAGATCTTACATTCCAGGTTCCTATGCAGTATTGTTCTTTGCAGCATCGAACTTTCCTTTCACCGTCAGACACATCCACAACTGAGCGTCCTTTCGGCTTTGGCCCAGCCGCTTCACTCTTTCTGGGGTTACTCGTACTTGCCCTCTGCTCTTCCTCAGTAGCATATTGGACACCTTCCGACCTGAGGGCTCATCTTCCGGCGTCATATCTTTTAGCCTTTTTTTTACTGTCCATGGGGTTTTCTTGGCAAAGATACTGGAGTGGGTTGCCATTTCCTTCTCCAGGGGATCACGCTTGGTCTGAGTTCTCTGCTGTGGCCTGTCCGTCCTGGGTGGCCCTCCACGGCATAGCCCACAACCTCATCGAACCACGCAAGCCCCCTCGCCACGACAAGGCAGTGATCCATGAGGGAGTGTATATATTACGTGTGTGTATATATATATATATATTTCCTTCTGTCTGTCCAAATGATTGCCGATTTGGTGTCCCTAAGTTCCACTATTATGGAGGAGGGGGGAAATCACTCTCCATTTCATGCACAGTTTTATAAACCTCTATTCCCACCCCACACCCTGTAGTCACCTTTCTTTTATAAACTGAAAAGCTCCAGACCCTTTGGCCTTTCCTTCATCCCATTAATCATCTTGGTTGCTCTCTTCCAGACCTTTCCTAGCTCTGTAATATCCTCCTAAAAAGATACAGTGACCAGAACTGCATGTGCCATTCCAAATGAGGCCGCACAGTAGTTCCATGCCAGGTAGACTTGCACACACGGGAGTTCGGTTCATTCCTTTCGTTTCCGCTGTTCGTTTCAAAAAGGAACGGTTCCCTCATCAAGCTCTTTCATATGATTTTGTTTCACTCTTTCATTATCACCGTTTCATTTTCACACTTCTGTTTTAGGATTTCCCGTTGGGTTTCCATGGAAGACACCCCCTTTTCTCTGGGCTGCCTATTTATGGGTTTTCATCCAAATTGTACACAACTCCAGGGGACTGTAGTATTCCACTAGGAAACCCACGCTGCTAAATTTCAGGCAGACAGAATGAAGCCCCTCCTTGCCTTCTCAAAGCCATGAAATGCCCTGATATTTAACATTAAACTCTCAGGGAGAATGGATAGCATGGATTCCAAACAGTAACAAAGGCAGCCATTTGTGCTTGAAGAACAAGGAAGAGGCTGACTGACAAGACCAAGGTGTTTGGTGGTCCAAAGAGGGGAAGGCATTTGGGTGGGCAGGCACTTCCCTTCCATCTATTTACTTTATTTGTTTCTCTCTAGCCGATTTCCCACAAGCTGCTGCTCCACGCTCCCTCTTCCCTTTGCCCCGATGGTACGTGTTAATATCACACTAAGTGCTGCGTGGCCGCATTTTGCTCCACAGCTTTGCACGATTCCCCCACATCTACTCAATCCTAAGAACATAAGAGAAGCCAGTGCTGGATCAGGCCAGTGGCCCATCTAGTCCAACACTTTGGGTCACACAGTGGCCAAAAATACCAGGTGCCCTCAGGAGGTCCAGCAGTGGGGCTGGGACACCAGAAGCCCTCCCACTGTTAACCCCTCCAAGCACCCCCTCAAAAAAGAGGATTGAGTAGACGCGGGGAAAATCACACGAAGCTGCAGGGCAAAATGCGGCTGTGCAGCACTTAGTTTGAAATTTGACATGTACCATCGGGGCAAAGGGAAGAGTGAACTCGGAGCAGCAGCTTGTGGGAAATCGGCCTCTCACTCTGTTTCCACCTCTTTCATTTCTTTCCACCTCTCTCTCTCTCTCTCTCTCTATCTCAGACAAATAAATATCATTATCAATATCTGTTTTGACCCCTTTTGCTTTTATTTTTGGCAGTCTCGTTTAATGCTAATAAAAAAGCAAATTTGCATATTTTTAAAATAAAAATGTGTATATGATATTTGTTCATGTTTTGCGGCTCTCAGACATCTGACATTTAGTCTATGTGGCTCTTACGCTGAGCAAGTCTGGCCACACCCTGGTCTACATGCTTGTTCACTTCCTCACTGGCTGTTCACTGGCTTGGCAGAGTGCCTCAAAGATCTGTCCCGGGACCTGCTTTGTTCAACTTCTTTATCAGTGATTTGTATGAAGGGATGGAGGGAATGTGTTAAGTATGCCACTCAACAACAGGATTTCAGCAAAAGTGATTTCAGCTTTATTTGTAACAGCAAACAACAACTCAGAACACATCAACAAACAAGTGGAGCACAGCTCCCTTTTTAAACTCTCCCAGGCTGTCAAAGCCACACCCATAACATGGTAAAGATCAATCATAACACAGGGATAAAAGCCAATCAGGACCGTTCCCTCTTTGATACATTCTCACACAGTGATTGGATATTTACAGAGGTTTCTCAGAAACTGACCAATGGTAATGCAACAGACAGAGCCACATTTAGAATCAAGCTCAACATGGGAATGTATAGCATGGATTCACGTTCTAATACACAACAGAATGCTTATTAAATTTGCAGATGATACTAAATTGGGAGGGGTAGCAAATACGGTAGAAGACAGAGTCAGGATACAGGAAGATCTTGACAGGCTGAAAAACTGGGCTAAAACAAATAAAATGAATTTCAGTGGGGATAAATGTAAAGTTCTGCATTTAGGCAGGAAAAATCAAATGCAGAATTATAGGATGGGGGAGACTAAACTGGGCTAAAACAAATAAAATGAATTTCAATGGGGATAAATGTAAAGTTCTGCATTTAGGCAGGAAAAATCAAATGCAGAATTATAGGATGGGGGAGACTTGTCTTGGCAGTAGTATGTGCAAAAAGGATCTAGGGGTCTTAGTAGACCATAGTAGAACATGAGTTGGCAGTGTGATGCGGTAGCTAAAAAGGCAAATGCCATTTGGGGCTGTATCAATAGAAGTACAGAACTGATGGTATTGCTTTACTCCATTCTGGTTAGACCTCACCTAGAGTATTACGTTCAGTTTTGGGCACCACAATTTAAGAAGGACACAGATAAGTGGGAACGTGTGTCCAGAGGAGGGCAACGAAGACGGTGAGGGGTCTGGAGACCAAGTCCTATGAGGAAAGGTTGAAGGAGCTGGATATGTTTAGCCTGGAGAGGAGACGGCTGAGAGGGGATATGGTAACCCTCTTCAAGTACCTGAAGGGCTGACGTCTAGAGGATGGTGCGGAGTTGCTTTCTGTTGCCCCAGAAGGGCGGACCAGAACCAAATGTGTTGAAATCAAATCAGAAGAGTTTTTGGCCAAACATTAGGAAGAACTTCCTGACAGTTAGAGCGGTTTGTCAGTGGAACAGGCTTCCTCGGGAGGTGGTGGGCTCTCCTTTGGAGGTTTTCAAAGAGGGGTTAGATGGCCCTCTGACAGCAATGCCGATTCTGTGAACTTCGGCGGGTCATGAGAAGGAGGGCAGGAAGGGTTGCCTCAGTGCTTAACATAAGAACACAAGAGAAGCCAATGCTGTACTTGAAGGGCTGTCTCATATAGAGGATGGTACAGAGGATGGTTTTCTGTTGCCCCAGAAGGTCGGACCAGAACCAGCAGGTTGAAATTAAATCAGAAGAGTTTTCGGCTAAACCTTAGGAAGGAGTTCCTGACAGTTCGAGCAGTTCCTCAGTGGAACAGGCTTCCTTGGGAGGTGGCGGGCGCTCCTTCTTAAGAGGTGTGCAAATAGAGGCTAGATGACCCTGGAGGTCCCTTCGAACTCTATGATTCTATGATTCTAAGGGTGCAGTCACACTGTCTGGCTAAACAGTGATGCAATAAAGAGAGATACTCTTCTGGGAGCAGCTTTACTCTGTTCGGTGCAGGGTCAAGTTCTTACAAATGGACCTGAAAGGGTAACGTGGAAGTTACCTGTGCCAGATGATGATTGGCTTCCTCCTGTGATGTCACCAAAGAACCTCGCCTGAATCCCCGGAGCCGTTCCCCTCTGAAAAACCAAAACCAAACCTGCAAGGCAATGAACAAATCCACAGTCATTCACGTGGCACTCTTTAAAATAAAAGGTGGCGCCCACTTATAGTGTGGTGGGAAGGGAAAGACTGATCATCTGTGCCAGCATTTGAACTGTTGGTCTGCATACGTGTCATTTCAGTCGTGAATTCCAATTTCCCCTTCTGCTGAGAGACCTGCCTTCTGGGCCCTTTTAGAGTATTCTGTCTGCCACATTAATCCAGGCGCCTGAAGCTCAGAGGCGTTGCCTTGGCAACCGGGCAGACAGAAACCTACGTGGCCTTTCTGGGGTTCAATGAAGAAGAGGAGGTGCGTCCCCTTGTTATTTGCAGGTTTGCTTCAGCGCAACAAACAGGAGTCCTGGGAGGGCCGGGGAGGAGCAAAAACCACAGGGGAGGAAAGGGCTGACGCCGCCTCTCCTTGCATTGGGTCCAAACAGAGTAAAAGAGGTGAGGGAAATTCGTTCTTGGGTCCTTCTCCCACCATCTCCTTTCATTTGGCATGGAACATGCTGGCCTATGACAGGGGTTCCGTGGCAGGTAAATGGATAACACAAAAACTGCCATGCAGTGGGAAGGCTAAACTCCACTGCCTAGACTAAGGCTGCGGCCGCACACACTAAATCAGGGGTGGCCAAACTGTGGCTTTTTCACACATATTGTCCAGCTCCCGGTAGGGCGGCTGGGGAAGCAAAGGGGAGGCATGCCTCCCTGATCGGTCTTCCCTTCCCCAGCCAGTGTTCCCTTCCCTGGGCAGGCTTGAGGTGGGGGGGGGGGAGCAGAGATACAAAGCTCGGTCCTGGGCCCGGAGTTGTTCAACGTTTTTATAAATGACCTGGAGGAAGACATAGAGGGGTTCAGGGGTCTTTTTGTAGAAAAACAGCTGCAGGAGCTCATTAGAATATGGTATGCTAATGAGCTATTAGGCTATTAGCATATGCCACGCCCCCTGACATCACCGGAAGTGATGTCCGAAGGGGAAGCAAAAGGGGGGGAGGCATCTTCAAAAGCCTCCCCTTCCCTTCCCCAGCTGGTCTGAGTGGGGGAGCTAAGAGAGAAGGGGTTTAAAGTTTAAACTCCTTCTCATGAGAGTTGGGCCACAGAAGGAGGAAAGAGGGAAGGAAAGAGAGAGAGTAGAGAGAAGGAAGGAAGGAAGGAAAGAGGAAAAGAAAGAGAAGGAAAGGGGAGGGAAAGAAAGAGAGGGAAGAAGGAGGGAAACAGGGAAAGGAGGAAAAAGAGAAGAGAAGAAGGTGGGAAAGAAAGAAAGAGAGAAGAGAAGAAGGAGGGAAAGAGGAAAAAGAGAGAAGGAATGGAGGGAATGAAAGAAATTCCGCAGCAATCTCGGCCCCATTATATCCTATGGGCCATTGAAGTCAATGGTGAAAACATAGGGTATATTTTGGGGGCTGGAGGGAGGGGTTTGAGGGAGAGGCTCCAAACTCACAGGGTAGCTGATGGAGCCTCTCCTCAAGATACCCACCAAGTTTCAAGAATGTTGGACCAGGGGATCCAATTCTATGGGCCCCCAAACAGGTTGCCCCTATTCCCTCCATTGGTCTCTATGGTGGGAAATAAAATTACTTTTTTCCCACCATAGAGAACAATGGAGGGAATAGGGGCAACCTGTTTGGGGGCCCATTGAATTGGACCCCCTGGTCCAATGTTCTTGAAACTTGGTGGGTATCTTGGGGAGAGGCTCCATCAGCTACCCTGTGAGGTTGGAGCCTCTCCCTCAAACCCCCTCCCCTCCAGCCCCCAGAATATACCCTATGTTTTCACCATTGACTTCAATGGCCCATAGGATATAATGGAGCTGAAATTGACATTCGGCTGCCTGAAAGACTCTCCGGGACGCCGGCTGGGGGCGGGGCTTGGCTCCTGAGCTCCCGGAGCTGCGCTCCGGTCCGCTCCCCCCCCAAAAGACCCCTGGAGGGGTTGCTTATCAGATCTGCAGATGACACGAAGCTGGGTGGGATTGCTAACTCTGAAGAAGACAGAGTCAGGATTCAAAATGATCTAGAGAGGCTGGAACAGTGGGCTGAGGCAAATAAAATGAAATTCAATAGAGATGAGTGCAAAGTCCTACACCTGGGCACAAAAAACCAAAGGCACAGATATAGAATGGGGGGGACTTGGCTTGACAGCAGCACATGTGAAAGGGATCTGGGTGTTCTGGTTGATCACAAGCTCAACATGAGCCTGCAGTGCAATGTGGCTGCGAAGAAAGCTAATGCAATCTTAGGATGCATGAACAGAAGCATTGGGTCCAGATCACGGGAGGTGGTAGTTCCGCTCTATTCTGCTATGGTCAGGCCTCACCTGGAGTCCTGGGTCCAGTTTTGGGCACCACATTTTAGGAAGGATGTTGACAAGCTTGAGCGTCTCCAGAGGACGGTGACCAGGATGGTGAGAGGGTTGGAATCCAAGTCTTACGAGAAAGGCTGAAAGAATTGGGTATGTTTAGCCTGGGAAAGAGAAGGCTTAGAGGGGACACGACTGCAGTCTTCAAGTATTTGAAGGGTTCAAGCGGTTAAGATGCTGAACTGCAGGCTGTGGTCAGTAGTTCAGCAGTTCAAGACCCGGGTGCTGCAAGACGGAGTGAGCTCCCGCCTCTAGTTCCAGCTCCTGCCAACCTAGCAGTTCGAAAGCAAGAAATCGCAAGTAGATAAATAGGTACCACTTCAGTGGGAAGGTAACAGCGTTCCGTGCGCCTTGGTGTTTAGTCATGCCGGCCACATGACCACGGAAATGTCTTCAGACAGCGCTGGCTCTCCGGCTTTGAAATGGCGATGAGCATCACAACCCTAGAGTCGGATTCGACTGGCTTTCGAGCAAGGGAACCTTTATCTTTACTTTTACATGTAGAAGATGGAGCAGATGTATTCTCTCTTGCTCCGGATTGCAAGACTAGATTGAATGGGTGGAAATTACAAGGGAGTCATTACTGGTTAAATATCAGGAGAAATTTCCTAACTGTAAGAGTGGTTGAGCAGTGGAACAGTCTGCCTCGGGAGGTGGTGGATGCTCCTTCCCTGGACGTTTTCAAGCGGAGGCTGGACAACCATCTTTTGGGCATGTTGTAGGTATGTAGGGCTATCTTTCAGCTACGCTCCTGCAGAGTGCAGGGGGTTGGACTAGATGACCTGCAAGGTCCCTTCCAACTGTAACATTCTATGATTCAATGATTCTATGAAAGCAACTTAAAATGCATTCTCAAAGCCCTACAAATATCATCAAATAAATAAATAAATATAATTATCAATATATTTTTAACCTATTTTTTTTTTTGGCAGTCTCGTTGATAACAAGCAAATTTGTATATTTTCCAATAAAAACATGTGGGTCATATTTGTTCACGTCTTGCGGCTCTCAAACATCTGATGTTTATCCCATGTGGCTCTTACGTTAAGCAAGTCTGGCCAGCCCTGCATTAAATAATCCACTTCCAGGGGACTTTCCAACTGGAATTTTACTGTGTGAACTGGTAAAACCCAGCTGTAAAGTGGATTGAAAGTGGACTGAAAGTGGATTATTTCATGGGCGTGACTGCAAAATATTCTGCACTGGGTTCCCTTTGCGAGCGAGGCTCACAGGCCCTCCTGAGAGATACTCCGAAGGGTTCGTTGTCTTGGGCACCCGGCTTTTATTGAGGTCCTCTTCTGGTTGGAGAGCTGCAGGCTGTTCTGTGTGACGTCATCCTGCCCAGGAGCCAATAGGGCCAAAGCCTGGAAGCGTGCGCTTTGTGATGTCATGAACGACAGGAACAGATGCCGGAACGTGGCAGCGGCTGCCCCATGGAGGATGAAGAGGCTGCGTCTCCCCATTTGGGTCCTTTTCGTCTTCTGGCCCACCTGGGCCCTGGATGACAAGTGCAGGTAAGTGAACTCCACCTGCAGGGGCAGGAAAGCTCAGAGGGCCCCGCCCTGCCGTAGCTGGCTCTCCTGGAACCCGGGAACCATGCCCCCCATGAGCAAAAACAAGCCCATCAGTGTGTTGCCGGAGCTCAGAGTACCACCTCAGTCCACTGTGGCCCAATCGGCAGGTGGTGTCTTCAGTCCCATAGCTCCAGCGGGGCATTTAGGGGCCTGGCCCCCTGAGTTCCTGCCAGGGCCCCCTGACTTCCCTCCAGCTCCCCGCCCCACCTCCCCACTTCCTGGGCTTCCTGGAGGACTCCCCATGGCCGCCCCTTCCCCAAATGTAGCTTGCTTCCCCATATAGGCAAGCAGAGAGTGAGCGTCACAAAAGTGAGTTTTTAAAAAAATATATTTTTTGTTTTGTGATGTCAGTGCCCCCCGACTTTAATTACAAAATCCTGGCTACGGGACTCCTGGATTACAAAATCCCGGCCACGGGACTGGGTCCCTTCTCGATCCCCGAGCATCATGAGGCAGCCTTGGGTCTCTGCCTCTTCCCCTCGTCCTACCACGGATGTCCCAGTTTCCTCTGCCGTCCGTGGCAGCCATGGCTCCGTGCGCCTCCCCGTTTGCCAGCTCATTCGGCCCACCCTGTCAGAGGCTGCTTAGTTATTTAAAAAACACAAAAACCCTGAAATTATAGCTATGACAGCTTCAGGACTTCAGCATTTTCTTATAATAGTGCATATATCTCTATAAGAATACTATAAGGAAAGCCGAGCGCCAAAGAATAGATTCTTTTGAACTATGGTGCTGGAGAAGACTCTTGAGATCGAATTATTCAATCCTAAAAGAAATCAACCCTGACTGTTCCCTGGAAGGCCAGATCCTGAAGCTGAAGCTCAAATACTTTGGCCACCAAATGAGAAGGGAGCATTCACTGGAGAAGAAGACCCTGATGCTGGGAAAGACTGAAGGTCAAAGAAGAAGAAGGGGACGGCAAAGGATGAGATGGTTAGACAGTGTCATCGATGCAACGAACATGAAATTGAGCAAACTTCAGTGGACAGCGGAAGACAGGAGGGCCTGGCGTGAGATGGTCCAGGGGGTCGCGAAGAGTCGGACTCGACTGTGCGACTGAACAACAACAACAACAACTCTATAAGAATACATATCTTAATCACAATGAATCATTCATTGCCGTTATCAATAGTCCATTCTTAACTTCATTTGTATAATGAAAAAGGGCCTGTAAATGTTCTTAGAACAAAGGTAGAGCCCAGGGGCACCTTTAGAAGCAACAGAGTTTTATTCAAGGTTTGAGCTTTCGTGTGCATTCAAGCTCACACCTTGAATAAACCTTTGTTGGTCTTCAAGGGGCCACTGGACCCTTGACTTTGTTCTATCGCTTCAGCCCAACACTGCTACCCACCTTGTTCTATGAGGCTAAGTAAAAGGTTCCCTTGCTCGAAAGCCAGTTGAATCGGACTCTAGGGCTGCGGTGCTCATCTCCGTTTCAAAGCCGAAGAGCCAGCGCTGTCCGAAGACATTTCCGTGGTCATGTGGCCGGCGTGACTAAACACCAAGGCGCATGGAACGCTGTTACCTTCCCACCAAAGTGGTACCTATTTGTCTACTTGCAATTTCTTGCTTTCGAACTGCTAGGTTGGCAGGAGCTGGAACTAGAAATGGGAGCTCACCCCATCATGCGGCACCTGGGTCTCGAACTGCTGAACTACTGACCTTCCACAGCCTGCAGTTCAGCGTCTTAACCACTTGAGCCACCACAGCTCCTCATGTGGCTAAGTGCGCGGACTCTAATCTGGGAGAACCGGGTTTGATTCCCCACTCTTCCACTCGCACCTGCTGGATGACCTTGGGCAAGCCACAGTTCTGTCAGAGCTGTTCTTGAAAAAGAGCTGGTTCTGTCAGAGCTCTCTCAGCCCCACTGACCTCACAGGGTGTCTGTTGTGGGGAGGGGAAGGGAAAAGAGTTTGTAAACTGCTCTGAGACTCCTTTGGATAGTGACGGGCAGGGTATAAATACAATCTCTTCTTTTTCTAAATGTTCTTAATGGTCTTAATGGACCATTTACTACAGCACAAGCGCTTTAATCTTGGAAATAACATTTACAGGCACTTTTTCGATATACGGATAGTGAAGAATGCCCTATTGATAATGATAATGAATTATTTATTGGGATTAAGAAACGTATTGTTATAGAGATATCTGCACTACAGTCAGAAGATACTGAAGTGGTCATAGTTTCATGGCTTTTGTATTTTGTATCAGCCTTGTTCCCATGTTCATTATTTCGCCCACGAGGCAGACGGGAGAAAGAAAGAGGAGGCTCCCTCTCTCCTAACAGCAACAAACTCAGTAGACTTCTGAATGCTGACTGCTGCTAATGCACTGCCTTCCTGCTCAGTTTGTGACTTTCCCAGAAGGTTGCGGGCTCGGCACAGCTGAAAACAGACCCCGACGGGCACCGGGTTTTGGGCAGCAGGGCTCTTGTTCTGTAGATACGGGCAGTGGTGTCAAACAGGACTGGTGCATCTCCAATTTCCCTTACATTTTCCCGAGGACTGGGAAAGCTGTGTCCAGCGGTCTCCGGAAACCAGCAGTTATTCCAGAGGGTTGAGAAGTTGCGGGCTGGTGGGGGAGTTAACTATCTAGAGCGGTTCATTCATCCGAACTTCTTCCTCCTGGTTATTATGATTCTTTACTTAATTTATGCCCCACCCTATCCCACAAGTGGGTTCTGGGCGGCTTACAACATAAGATTCAAAAAACAATAAAAGTGAGGAAACCAATAAAACAACAGGTGGCACAGTAAACAATAACAGTGGCGTCGGATGTGGAGTGTGTCTGTGCCCTGTGTGGGTTGCTGGGAGCCTATCAAGGGCTGCTAGTCGTGACGGACATCGGCTTCCTCCAATACTGGAGGTCGGGGACAAAGGCCCTATATGGCCAGGGTCCAACATCCCTGCAGGGCCACCTTTCCCCATATGTGCCCCAGAGAGCACTTTGGTTGGGGTCTCAGAATCAACTGACCCTCCCAGGCTCCAAGGATGCCAGGCTGGCTATTACCAGGGCCAGGGCTTTCTCAGTGGTGGCCCCATCCTGGTGGAAAGAGCTCCTGGAGGAGATTAGGGCCCTGTGGGACCTTCTACAGTTCCGCAGGGCCTGCAAGACGGAGCTCTTCCGCCAGGCTTTCAGCTAGGGAGCTGCAACCACTGTAGAGCCCTGGCCTTTGGTTTCTGACTCCTAGCCTGGCCCTTGGTTACTAACACCAAACCTGTGCCACAGGAAAACCTTGAGCAGATTGATTCTTAGACGGCACACCGAAATAAGCCATCTTGAATAACTATCTTCAGCACTTTATGAAACCGTTTTACTAATGGAATTGTTCTTATATGATTTTACGTTGTTTTAACTGTATTTATGCACTGCCTATGAGCCGCCCTGAGCCTGCATTGCTGGGAGGGCCGAGGTACAAATGCGATGAATAAATAAATGATAAATAAATCAGAGGCCTCTTTGTCTCTGTTGCCAGGGAGCCCAGGGGGCGGGAGGGCGCCGTTGCCGTCCTCCCGCCGGTGGGCTTCCAGCAGGCAGCTTGTCGGCCTTGGGTCTGATCCAGCAGGGGCCCTTCTTCTGATGCTCTGAGTCCTGAACTTGTCTCTGTTCCCAGGGGTCCTTGTGGAAGACGTCCCAGTCATGGTGGTGCAGCGCAAACTGAAGGAGGCGGCCTTCCGCTGGGCACGTGGCCGTGGCTCGTCAGCATCCAGCTGCCCGAAGTAGATACAAATGAATTCCGCCACTGGTGCGGAGGGACCCTTATCAACTCGCGCTGGGTCCTGACCGCTGCGCACTGCTTTGGGCTGAAAAGGTCAAGATCATGACATCGTGGGGGCGGGGGGCGTCCAGATCCCTGAACTGGTGTTGGTGTTTCTAGGTGGAGGCAATGGGCCACATCAGGCATGCGATGTAGCTCCACTTGTAGCCAGTTTGGTGTCATGGTTAAGTGTGCGGACGCTAATCTGGGAGAACCGGGTTTGTTGATTCCCCACTCCTCCACTTGCAGCTGCTGGATGACCTTGGGCAAGCCATAGTTCTGTCAGAGCTGTCCTTGGAAAAGAGCCATTTCTGTCAGAGCTCTCTCAGCCCTGCCTACCTCCCAGGGTGTCTGGTTGTGGGAAGGGGAAGGGAAAGGAGTTTGTAAGCCGCTCTGAGACTCCAAGTGAAGGGCAAGGGGTATAAATCCAATCTCCTCCTCCTCCTCCTCCTCTTCTTCTTCGAAGCTCCCTCCCTTCCTCTTCCTCTCTCTCTCTCTTTAAAAGTTGTTATTAGTTTTTAAAGATAAAGAGGGAAAAACAACAACTACAGACAGAGAAACTAACACGACAACAACTGTGGCGTATGTACTCATTATACCTACTTAAATTTAGCATAAATAGAACCATTCTCTTATGCACCTAAACCAGTTTAACAACTTAACAGGTAAAGTTTATGTTTGATAATTATGTTACACATTTTTTAAGATAGTCCTTGATCCATCTATAAAGTCTTGAGGAGTTCTCGAAAATTTCTCCTTTCTTATCTTGTAATTGTAAAGTTAATTTATCGATTTCCGCTGTTTCTAGTAGTTTATAAGTTATTTCTTCTTTTGTTGGGACTTCTTCTTTTTTCCAATATTTTGCATACAAAATCCTAGCCATCGTTATAACATTTATGATCATATATATATCGGGTTTCTTAAAATTCTCTGGAATAATATTTAATAGAAACAGTTCTGGCACAAATGGTATAGTTATGTCTAACATTTTTGCAATATCTCATGTATCTATATCTAATATTTTTTATAGTATTACAAGTCCACCACATGTGAAAAAGAAACAGTAACCTTTCTTTCTTTCTTTCTTTCTTTCTTTCTTTCTTTCTTTCTTTCTTTCTTTCTTTCTTTCTTTCTTTCTTTCTTTCTTTCTTTCTTTCTTTCTTTCTTTCTTTCTTTCTTTCTTTTCCTTCCTCCCTCCCTCCCTCCCTCCCTCTCTCTCTCTCTCTTCATTTATACCAGGCCTTTTCCCCTCCTTCCCTCTTCCTTCCTTCCTTCCTTCCTTCCTTCCTTCCTCTCTCTTTCTCTCTCTCTCTTTCTCTCTCTCTCTTTCTCTCTCTCTCTTTCTCTCTCTTTCTTTCTTTCTTTCTTTCTTTCTTTCTTTCTTTCTTTCTTTCTTTCTTTCTTTCTTTCTTTCTTTCTTTCTTTCTTTCTTTCTTTCTTTCTTTCTTTCTTTCTTTCTTTCATACCAGGCCTTCCTTTCTCCTTCCTTCCTTCCTTCCTTCCTTCCTTCCTTCCTTCCTTCCTTCCTTCCTTCCTTCCTTCCTTCCTTCCTTCCTTCCTTCCTTCCTTCCCATTTATACCCGGCCTTTCTCCCTAACAGGGACCCAAAACAGCTTCCATCCTTCTCCTCTCCTCCATATTTTATTCTCACAACAACCCCATGAGGCAGGTCTGGCTGAGAGCATGTGACTGGCCCAAGGTCACCCAGTGAACCTCCATGGGAGAGGGAAGATTCGAACCTGGGTCTCCCAGATCCTAGTCCATTGCCCTGACCCCTACAGCAGCAGCAGTGTTGTGCATGCCACTCCGAGATCTTCGGAGGACGGGCAGGACAAAAGTTGACCCCGCCTGGGCAGGACGATACCGTTGGGCAAGGTCAGCTAATGCCTGGGCCTCACGGGGGTTCCAGAACACGCAGACAGACCCACTTGGACCTGCTGATTCTTGTCCTCGGAGCAGGACTGGAGAGCCCCCCTGGGTACAAAGCACCATTCTAGTGGGTTTTTGCCTTGGAAGTCTCTGGGACAAGCCCAAAGGGCTCCGTTGCCCTGGGTCTTCTCCTTCCCCTTCACTCATTCTGATGCCCACGCCCTTCTGTCACACCAGTGGCCGGAGAGATGAAGCTGCCTTCTACTGAATCAGGCCCTTGGTCCATTCAGGTCGGAATTGTCTACTTTGACTGGCAGCAGCTGTCCGTTGGAGGTCTTTCACATCACCCACCACTCGGTCCTTTTCAACTAGAGATGTTGGGGACTGGGACTTTCTATATGCCAGCTAGACGGCTCTACCACTGAGCCACGGCCCCTCCCCAGATGTCACTCTCTTCTTGGCAGGGCCCTTCTGTCCCCCGACATATCTCTCTCCTTCAAAGCTCTAGCGGGCACACGCTCCAGGCATTGGTGTGATGAACCACAGGAATCCTGCCTCGGTTTGCCAAGTCCCCAGGTCCCGGCGGGGGTTTCCCTGGTTTGGGGGGCTTCTGCCCACTGCCAACCGGCTGTCTGGTGGGGAAACCCTGCCCCCCACAAAGCAACGCCGCTGCGTGATGTCCCCGACACAATGACATCACCCGGAAGTGATGTCATCACGATGGGGGTGTCACGGGGTGACACTCTGGTTTGAGGGCAAAACTCTATGGTTTGAAGCCAGTTTGACCACAGAGTTTTGCCCCAAACCCGGAGTGTTGCCATGGGACATCCCTGACATCATGATGTCACTTCCAGATGACATCATCGCATTGTGGACATCCTGGAATGCACCACAAATCCCCCGCTGGCGCAATGAGGAGACCTGGTGACCGATGCTCCTTCTAAGCTGTGGAGTCTTGTGAGGAAAAATTCTACTTTGTGAGCTACCGGCATTTAAGTTGTGAGCCAGTGATTGGCTGCTGCATAAATTAGTTTGCTCTGGAGCCCTCCTTCCTGAGCAGAGACAAGAATGTGTGAGCCGGAGGCTAAAAAACTGTGAGCTAGCTCACACTGACTCAGCTTAGAGGGAATACTGCAGTGGCCCCACTCCTGCCCCAAATGTGGCCACCCTCTGCCTACACCTTTCTCTTTGCAAGGAGACCCCGAACTCACCCAGTCACCCCCAGCCCTTTTCAGGTCATCGTCTCAGATCTCAGGGTCCTCCTCTCACCTGGCGTACCCACTCTCTCCTCCAGGTACATAAAGTTGGAGTTTTGGAGAGTGCTGGTCGGGATCTCGCAGCTCTCGCACCTGGGCCCCGAGGCTCAGATCCTGTCCATCGAGAAGCTGGTGGAGCATGAAAAATACAACCGCATTGGCTACCTCAACGACATCGCCTTGATTGAGCTGGACCGGCCGGTGGGCTGCAACGACTACATCCAGCCGGCCTGCTTGCCAGACAGCAGCCTGGCCATCCCTCAGCTGAGCCATTGCTACTTCACCGGCTGGGGCCCCTCGCCCGCAAACAGTGAGAACCCCGGGCCCCTAGAAATCAGGGGCTCACAGGGACCCCATACACTCAGAGCCAAGCCCCCAGCTCAGCTGTTGTCTAGGGAAAGGACTTGGGCAGGGTTGTTCCCTCTAAGCTGCGAGGTCCTGTGAGCAAAAATTCTGTTTTGTGAGCTACTGGCATCAAAGTGGTGAGCGAGCCATTTGGCCACCGCATCCATGAGTTTGCTCCGGAGCCATCCTTCCTGAGCTGAGGCAAAAAAGGTGTGAGCCGGAGGCTAAAAGACTGTGAGCCAACTCACACTGACTCAGCTTAGAGGGAACACTGGGACTCCCCGACCCTTTTTGAGCCCGCGGGCAGCTTTGGAATTCTAATGCAGCGTTGTCATGGACACAGCCTCAAAATGGCTGCTGAAAAATGGCTGCTGCAGGAGGCGGGGCCAGCCACACAATGGCTGCCACCACTCACTGCAGGAGGCGGGGCCAGCCACACAATGGCTGCCACCACTCACTTGCAGGAGGCAGGGCCAGACACACAATGGCTGCCACCACTCACTGAAGGAGGCGGGGCCAGCCACACAATGGCTGCCACCACTCACTTGCAGGAGGCAGGGCCAGACACACAATGGCTGCCACCACTCACTTGCAGGAGGCGGGGCCAGCCACACAATGGCTGCCACCACTCACTTGCAGGAGGCGGGGCCAGAGACACAATGGCTGCCACCACTCACTTGCAGGAGGCGGGGCCAGCCACACAATGGCTGCCACCACTCACTTGCAGGAGGCGGGGCCAGCCACACAATGGCTGCCACCACTCACTTGCAGGAGGCGGGGCCAGCCACACTATGGCTGCCACCACTCACTGAAGGAGGCGGGGCCAGCCACACAATGGCTGCCACCACTCACTTGCAGGAGGCAGGGCCAGACACACAATGGCTGCCACCACTCACTTGCAGGAGGCGGGGCCAGCCACACTATGGCTGCCACCACTCACTGAAGGAGGCGGGGCCAGCCACACAATGGCTGCCACCACTCACTTGCAGGAGGCGGGGCCAGCCACACAATGGCTGCCACCACTCACTTGCAGGAGGCGGGGCCAGAGACACAATGGCTGCCACCACTCACTTGCAGGAGGCGGGGCCAGCCACACAATGGCTGCCACCACTCACTTGCAGGAGGCGGGGCCAGCCACACAATGGCTGCCACCACTCACTTGCAGGAGGCGGGGCCAGCCACACTATGGCTGCCACCACTCACTGAAGGAGGCGGGGCCAGCCACACAATGGCTGCCACCACTCACTTGCAGGAGGCAGGGCCAGACACACAATGGCTGCCACCACTCACTTGCAGGAGGCGGGGCCAGCCACACTATGGCTGCCACCACTCACTTGCAGGAGGCGGGGCCAGCCACACTATGGCTGCCACCACTCACTGAAGGAGGCGGGGCCAGCCACACAATGGCTGCCACCACTCACTTGCAGGAGGCGGGGCCAGCCACACTATGGCTGCCACCACTCACTGAAGGAGGCGGGGCCAGCCACACAATGGCTGCCACCACTCACTTGCAGGAGGCGGGGCCAGCCACACTATGGCTGCCACCACTCACTGAAGGAGGCGGGGCCAGCCACACAATGGCTGCCACCACTCACTTGCAGGAGGCGGGGCCAGCCACACTATGGCTGCCACCACTCACTGAAGGAGGCGGGGCCAGCCACACAATGGCTGCCACCACTCACTTGCAGGAGGCAGGGCCAGACACACAATGGCTGCCACCACTCACTTGCAGGAGGCGGGGCCAGCCACACTATGGCTGCCACCACTCACTTGCAGGAGGTGGGGCCAGCCACACAATGGCTGCCACCACTCACTTGCAGGAGGTGGGGCCAGCCACACAATGGCTGCCACCACTCACTTGCAGGAGGCGGGGCCAGAGACACAATGGCTGCCACCACTCACTTGCAGGAGGCGGGGCCAGCCACACTATGGCTGCCACCACTCACTGAAGGAGGCGGGGCCAGCCACACAATGGCTGCCACCACTCACTTGCAGGAGGCGGGGCCAGCCACACTATGGCTGCCACCACTCACTGAAGGAGGCGGGGCCAGCCACACAATGGCTGCCACCACTCACTTGCAGGAGGCGGGGCCAGCCACACTATGGCTGCCACCACTCACTGAAGGAGGCGGGGCCAGCCACACAATGGCTGCCACCACTCACTTGCAGGAGGCAGGGCCAGACACACAATGGCTGCCACCACTCACTTGCAGGAGGCGGGGCCAGCCACACTATGGCTGCCACCACTCACTGAAGGAGGCGGGGCCAGCCACACAATGGCTGCCACCACTCACTTGCAGGAGGTGGGGCCAGCCACACAATGGCTGCCACCACTCACTTGCAGGAGGCGGGGCCAGAGACACAATGGCTGCCACCACTCACTTGCAGGAGGCGGGGCCAGCCACACAATGGCTGCCACCACTCACTTGCAGGAGGCGGGGCCAGCCACACAATGGCTGCCACCACTCACTTGCAGGAGGCGGGGCCAGCCACACTATGGCTGCCACCACTCACTGAAGGAGGCGGGGCCAGCCACACAATGGCTGCCACCACTCACTGCAGGAGGCGGGGCCAGCCACACAATGGCTGCCACCACTCACTTGCAGGAGGCGGGGCCAGCCACACTATGGCTGCCACCACTCACTGAAGGAGGCGGGGCCAGCCACACAATGGCTGCCACCACTCACTTGCAGGAGGCAGGGCCAGACACACAATGGCTGCCACCACTCACTTGCAGGAGGCGGGGCCAGCCACACTATGGCTGCCACCACTCACTGAAGGAGGCGGGGCCAGCCACACAATGGCTGCCACCACTCACTTGCAGGAGGCGGGGCCAGACACACAATGGCTGCCACCACTCACTTGCAGGAGGCGGGGCCAGAGACACAATGGCTGCCACCACTCACTGCAGGAGGCGGGGCCAGAGACACAATGGCTGCCACCAAGGGAAGTGCTGTGGTGGGACAGCTGCTTCTGAAGCAAAATTTAAAAAAAAAAAAAATCAGCACAGCCAATCATTCCTCCAGAGGCCAATCAGAATCCTTGCTGGGTAAAAGGCCTACCTTGGGGGTGGGGGCAGCACACCGTGTCCCTCTCGGAAAAAGAATATGGTCATTGATGATAGCGCTCCTTGTAGAAACCTGGCTGTGCTCATACCCTAGAACTGGGTTGCCAGCCTCCAGGCAGGGCCCGGAGGTCTCCCGCTTTTACGACTGATCTCCAATTGACAGAGATCAGCTCCCCTGGAGGAAATGGCTGCTTTGAAGGGTGGACTCCGTGGCCCCTCCCCTCCCCAAACCCTGCCTTCTCCTGGACCCACCCCCAAAGCCTCCAGGTATTTTCCAAGCCAGACCTGGCGACCCTACCCATGATAGGATGGCTCTTATGGAGGATTTATTCTTGTCTACCTTCTCGACTGTAGAGCTTTTAGGACCAGGGGGTGGAGGGGGCTGGTGGTGGAGGGGAACCTTCTTCCACTGATCCCATGCATTCTTCCCAGTCCAACCAAAGGAATTTGCTTGGATTATAAAATCAGTGGCTCATCTCCTGTGAAGAGTGGTTTTCCGTTGTTGCTTGTGCACTCACCGACTTTCCACCTTTCCCCTGGACATAAGCGCCAGGGCTCATTGGTTCTGATCCCAACTTCGTCGCCAGTGTTAAACACTGGGTTCAAGGTGCGTGGCAGTGAACAGCCCTACTTTATGAAGTGATTACAGGAACAAAGCTAAGACTTTGGGGCGACAGCCCTGTTTAAACAGCATGCAAAAGCCTCACCCAACGCACATCCCACTCCCAACAAAAGGTTATTGACACAACATAAGTTACTGGTCACTTCCAGAGTCCTGGTGGGCTATTGCACTAGAGCTCCAAGCTCAGCCAGTCTCTGGTAGATAGTCCTGGAATGTTCCAGACCTAATACATAACGAAATTCCATGCCATCTGAAGCTCCATCGTCCCCCTTTGGAGCAATTCCACACAAGCAGGGGAGAACATAAGAACATAAGAGAAGCCAATGTTGAATCAGGCCAATGGCCCATCTAGTCAAACACTCTGTCACACAGCGGCCAAAAATACCAGGTGCCATCAGGAGGTCCAGCAGTGGGGCCAGGACACTAGGAGCCCTCCCACTGCTGCCCCCCCCAGCACCAAGAATAGAGTGCATCACCTGCCCCAGACTGAGAGTTCCTATCTATACCTTGTGGCTAATAGCCACTGATGGACTTCTGCTCCATATGTTTATCAAATTCCCACTTGAAACTGTCCATGCTTGCAGCTGCCACCACCCCCTGTGGCAGTGAATTCCACGTATTAATCACTCTTTGGTTGAAGAAGGACTTCCTTTTATCTGTTCTAACCCGACTGCTCAGCAATTTCATGGAGTGCCCACGAGTTCTTGCCTTGTGAGAAAGGGAGAAAAGTACTTCTTTCTCAACGGGCTCAATCCCATTCATAATCTTATAAACCTCGATCATGTCACCTCTCAGCCGTCGTTTCTCCAAGCTAAAGAGCCCCAAGCGTTTTAACCTTTCTTCATAGGGAAGGTGTTCCAACCCTTTTATCATTCTAGTGGCCCTTCTCTGCACTTTTTCCAGTGCTATAATATCCTTTTTGAGGTGTGGCAACCAGAACTGTACACAGTACTCCAAATGAGGAGGATACAAACTTGTTCTTTTCTCCGCCTCCTACTCACAGAGAACATCATGAAACCTGAAATCCTGCAAGAGGTCAGAGTCACCCTGCTGGATGCCAAGTCTTGCAATAGCAGCCGCTGGTATTACAAGCGTATCCAAGACAACAACTTGTGCGCCCTGCCCGATACGGGAAGCAAGAAGGCCTGCCAGGTAGGCGGGTGGGCTCCAGGGGGCTGTTTCTCATCGTCCTGGGCTGGCAAACAAGGAAGGAGGAAGCGGACTGCTCCGTGCTCAGGCCCTGTTTTCCTGGGAGTTCAGATCATCCAGTTGTGAAGACGTGGTTGCTAAAGAAGTTGATGGTCCAGGAAGTGTGATGGGAAGTGACAACTGAGTCACTGCAGTGCTCTAGAAATCCCTATGGTAAAATTGGGGAGGGGTCGTGGCTTGGTGATCCAGTATCTGCTTGGCAGGCAGAAGGACCCAGGTTCAATCCCCGGAATCTCCAGTTAAAAAGGACCAGGCAGGAGGTGATGGGAAAGACCTCTGCCTGAGACACTGGAGAGCTGTAAAGAGGGGCTGTGGCTCAGTGGAAGAGCCTCTGCTTGGCAGGCAGAAGGTCCCAGGTTCAATTCTTGGCATCTCCAGTTAAAAGGACCAGGCAGGAGGTGATGGGAGAGACCTCCGCCTGAGACCCTGGAGAGCTGTAAAGAGGAGCTGTGGCTCAATGGCAGAGCCTCTGCTTGGCATGCAGAAGGTCCCAGGTTCAACCCCCGGCATCTCCAGTTAAAAAGGACCAGGCAGTAGGTGATGGGAAAGACCTCAGCCTAGGACCCTGGAGAGCTGCAAAGAGGGGCTGTGGCTCAGTGGCAGAGCCTCTGCTTGGCATGCAGAAGGTCCCCGGTTCAATCCCCAGCATCTCCAGTTAAAATGACCAGGCAGCAGGTGATGGGAAAGACCTCCACCTGAGATCCTGGAGAGCTGGAAAAAGGGGCTGTGGCTCAGCGGTAGAGCCTCTGCTTGGCATGCAGAAGGTCCCAGGTTCAGTCCCCGGTAGCATCTCTAGTTAAAAGGGACCAGGCAGTAGGTGAAGAGAAAGGCCTCAGCCTGGGACCCTGGAGAGCTGTCAAGAGGGGCCGTGGCTCAGTGGCAGAGCACCTGCTTGGAATGCAGGAGAGCTGACCTTGACGGACCAAGGAGGAGGCCGCTTCACAAGTTTGTGTAGATATGTCCATGCAGGGAATTGCTAGAGTGTCTGGACATCACTTCCAGTTCTGAGACTGGAGGTGACGTTGCAGTGCTGCACACCCGCCATGCCCTGCCCTGCCCCCGGGCCCCTGGGGGCTGGAAGCAGAAAACAACGCAAGCCAAAAGACGCCCCACCCCACCCCCTGCATTGCCCCTGAACGGGCAGACCTGGGAATGACAGGGTGTGCCTGCTCCACCTCCGGCTGCATCAAGAGCTGAAGCGCCAGTTGTTTCCAGCTTGCCTCTGAGGAAAGGAGCTTCAGATCTTGAAAGCTCCTTTCCTAAAATATCCTGTTGGCTTGCTGGACTCAAATTGAGCCATTCTACTGCAGACCAACACACACAGCTGTTGGAAGTTCCAGGTGCGCTGTCCCCTGCTTCAGACCTCCAGACTGTGTGGCGAAAGAGGCCAGATAGCATGACAGGCACGCTGACCTTTCTTCCCGTATCTATTCTTCTGCTACTGTCCCCTTTGAAATGCAGATTGCGTTCTCAGGGACTATTTCCCCTTCCCTCCATTCTCTCGCTCACTTGAAGACGAGCTCTCTCCCTGCACTCACCAAGAGAACATGCTTTTCACTTTGCAAGAAGCCTTCATCTCACTAAGGGAGTCTTTTTTGCAGCGTTCATTGATGAAATTTGGATAAATATCTTGGTATTTGGCAACCTTGTGTTTGGAAAAATCTGAGGAAGACCCTGAAATAGGAGGATAACTGGACCTCTGTTGGAGGAAGAATGAGCACTAATTCAAAACAGACTTAAAGGAGTCCTCCTCCTTGAAACTTTTTACAATTAAGGAGGACTGGTATTAATAAAGGGGTTGTGCAATATCTTTTGTTATATAAAAAGGTGATACTAAAATTTTGGATATATGATTCCTTCTATGTGATAATGTTTCTGTGATAATTAATACAATGGTGAATAATTTATAAGAAAAGATTTAAAAAATATATAAAAATGAAAAAAAAATATAAAAATTACTTGAGAGATTAGTTGCTGTAGATTTGTTGTAACAGCCTTCGACAACATATTACTTGAGGTACTTTGTAATTGTCTGTAGCACGGTATTTGCTGTTTTTTGACACACCAAGAGAGGGACATGCGGTTGTCTCTTGGCACCATGAGGCCGATGATGGGCCTCTCACCATCTGTTTCCGTCCTTTAGCTAGTAGGGTCGTATCCTATCATGTCCCTGCTCTTTTCTATCCAAAGTGTACTTCTCAAATCAAAAGCAAAGTCTTCTAAACTTGAAACGCTGCTCCATGTAGCTTTGCAAGATGAATAACCTTGTAAAGTGATGCTCCTGAGTTTGTGGCTTTATTTCAGCACCCTGCCAACTAGTGATAACTGGACTAAAGTCCTTTCCACACTTGGATCTCATCCCTGGTTTTATCAGAATTCAAATTGCAACACAATACCTTGCATTTATCCCTGGTTATAACAGCATCTGTTTATCCCAGGACAAATGTGGGGCAAAACCAGGGTGACCTCAGTGTAATATGGAAACAAAAAATATCCCGAGGTAATTACAAGGGGTGAACTTGAGTGTAGTGTAGAATGTAAAAATACCCGGAGATAATTACAGGGGTAAACTCGAGTGTAGAATGTAAGTTCAGGGACAGGGTTGAACCAGGATTTAAGATCTAGTGCGGAATCACCCAGTGCCTTAATTGTGAGTCTGGGAACCATCTTGCCCATCATTGCACTAGACCTTAAATCCTGGTTCAACCCTGTCCCCAAACTTACACTCTACACTACACATAAGTTCACCTCTGTAATTATCTCAGGGTATTTTTACACTCTACACTACACTCGAGTTCACCCGTGTAATTATCTTGGGGTATTTTTACACTCTACACTACACTTGAGTTCACCCCTGTAATTATCTCGGGGTATTTTTACACCCTACACTACACTCGAATTCACCCCTGTAATTATCTCGAGGTATTTTTACACTCTACACTACACTCGAGTGTACCACTGTAATTATCTCAGGGTATTTTCACACTCTACACTACACAAGAGTTCACCCCTGTAATTATCTCGGGGTATTTTTACACTCTACACTACACTCGAGTTCACCCGTGTAATTATCTTGGGGTATTTTTACACTCTACACTACACTCGAGTTCACCCCTGTAATTATCTTGGGGTATTTTTACACCCTACACTACACTCGAATTCACCCCTGTAATTATCTCGAGGTATTTTTACACTCTACACTACACTCGAGTGTACCACTGTAATTTTCTCGGGGTATTTTCACACTCTACACTACACAAGAGTTCACCCCTGTAATTATCTCAGGGTATTTTTTACACTTTACACTACACTCGAGTTCACCCCGCAATTATCTCAGGGTATTTTTACACTTTACACTACACTCGAGTTCACCCCGTAATTATCTTGGGATATTTTTACACTCTACACTACACTCGAGTTCACCCCTGCAATTATCTCAGGGTATTTTTACACTCTCCACTACACTCGAGTTCACCCCTGCAATTATCTCAGGGTATTTTTTATTTCCACATTACACTGAGGTCTCCCTGATTTTGCCCCACACTTGTCCCGGGATAAACGGATGCTGTCATAACCAGGGATGAATGCAAGTTATTGTGTTGCGAGTTGAACTCTGATAGAACCAGGGATGAGTTCCAGGTGTACACCAGTTCACCTGTAACAGTTGCCCTCTGAAATGCCGCATGTGTGTGAATCTCAACAGCTCTGCCTCCTCCTCACGCTTTTGTCCTCTCTCTTCTTGCTCCAGGGGGCTGGTGGTGGCCCACTCATGTGCTGGGAGAGGCGGTCTGAACGCTTCTGGGTCATCGGAGTCAACAGCTGGTGGAGCGGCTGCACTGAGATAAGGATGCCCAGCGTCTTCATCTCCATTCAGCGCTTCGCCTCCTGGATCCAGAGGGTCACTAGGGAGATGTCCCAGTCCGGTGGCCGGCCCAAGCCTGGTGCTCAGCAGCCTCATATCTGGATCCGGCCCAAACCCAGTACTCAGCCACCTCAAACCTTGCCCCGGCCCAAGCCCAGCACGCAATTGCCTCAAAACTGGACCCCATCTTTGGCCAGGCCTCTCTCCGGGCCAAGGCCCACAGGTTGGTCCAGGCCCGGGTCCAGGCCGAGTTACAGCTGGGGCCGGCCAAATTACATGCCCCCAAAGCAGCCACAGCTGCCAACCCGGCGACCGGCAGCTTCTGTTGGGAATCCGTGGTATTCTAGGCCTCAGCTCAAACCCTGGTCCCGGCCACAGTTCCAGCAGCGCCCCCAGTCCCTGCCTGCTTCCCAAGGCTTTTACAACTGGACCCAGGGGTGGCCTGGGTCCAGTGGCATTGTCAGGAGGCCGAGGCCCTGGCAGCCGTACCAGGGGCAGAACCAGGGTCAGACTGGGGGAAGACCGTGACCCGTCTCCATTACATGGCGCTGAGGCATCTAAAAGATCGGATGACGCTGTCTCTGCTCTTGAGGACCCCAGACGAGAATCAGTCTGCCTTTAAACCCATCTGAGAAAATATGGAAGATTCACCCAAACAAGAGAAGCTTTCTTTACTCTGACCATAGTCCGGTTGGGACGACGGCTTGGCACTGTGAGCATCCCTGCACCTGTTCTCCAGTGGGGGCATCTTGCAAAATTAATAAATAAATAAATATATATATATATATATATATTGTCCAACTCTGCAGGTGGTTTCCTCTCAGCTAAACTTTGGGCTTCTTCTGCCTCACACTTCCATGGAGCTTTTATTTGGATTCCTTTGTTCCTTTTGTTTAATAATAGTCTTTACTGTCGAAGTTATTAAGTGTGTTTGGATTCTTTATTAGATTCCCTTTGTTTTCATATTTCCCGCTGTAACTTCCCCCTCCCCCTGGTGAACTGGGATTAAAAATTCTCAGAGAGGGATTCTGAAATTTTCAGATAAACAGGCCGCATCGCCCCACTTTTAGAGTCAGTTCAAGACAGAACACATTTTTGGATCAGATTTTGTAATTTCTTATCCAATTGAGATTAAATTGTACCCCTCACCCAAGCAGTCCTTCCCACCTCATTTCTGATCGATAGGAGGAGAAGAAGAAGAAGAGGAGGAGATTGGATTTCTACCCTGCCCTTCGCTACCCAAGGGAGTCCCAGAGCGGCTGACAAACTCCTTTCCCTTCCCCTCCCCACAACAGACACCCTGTGAGGTAGAAGAAGAAGAAGAAGAGGAGAAGGAGGAGATTGGATTTATACCCTGCCTTTTGCTACCCAAGGGAGTCCCAGAGCGGCTGACAAACTCCTTTCCCTTCCCCTCCCCACAACAGACACTCTGTGAGGTAGAAGAAGAAGAAGAGATTGGATTTATACCCCGCCCTTCACTGCCCAAAGGTGTCTCAGAGTGGCTTACAAACTCCTTTCCCTTCCCCTCCCCACAACAGACACCCTCTGAGGTAGGTGGGGCTGAGAGAGCTCTTGACAGAAACTGCTCTTTTTCAAGGACAGCTCTTATCAGAACTATGTGCCAGATTCCTGCAACAATCAGAACCAACAACTTGCTTCTTTTTGAAAAAGAAGTTTATTGATCAGTATTGGTAAAATGTCTGTATTTTAGGTTCTGTGTTGAAACTGATGGAGAAAGCGCAAGGAGAGGTAGAGAGATAGTAAATTCGAAAGTGGGTCAAGGGGTGACAGGGAGCCAATGAAGGCAGCTAGCAGGCCCCGTCAGAAAAGTAAGAGCCTCGCGTTCCCAGAGAAGATGTTACCAACCTCAGGCACATAAACTACAGAGGAGCACACACTACCAAGACAGCAGGAAAACGAAAGTCACATTCCAAGGATCCCCTCCCACTCCCACAGCCGCCTCTCCGGTCTCTCGAATTCATGGCAGCGAGCTGACACTATGGCTTGCCCAAGGTCATCCAGCAGGTGCAAGCGGAGGAGTAGGGAATCAAACCCAGTTCTCCCAGATTAGAGTCCGCACACTTAACTACTACACCAAACTAGGAGAAAGTAGCTCACCAAAGACTCCTAAGTAAACCCAGCAGTCATGGGATAAGAGGATGGGTTCTCGTATTGATTTAAAACTGGTTAAATAACAGAAGCAAAGAGGAGTCCTCAAGGGATAGTTCTCACAACGGAGGGAAGTCAGCCGCGGGAGTCCCACACAGCTCACTGTTGGGGCTGGTACTATTTAATTCATTCATCCATGATCTGGAGCCAGGGGTGAGTCGTGAAGTGGCCAAGTTTACAAATTACGCAAAATTATCCAGGATACTGAAAACCAAGGCTGACTGCACTCCAAGAGGACCTCCGTAAACTGGGTAATGAAGTGGCAAATGAAGTTCAGTGTTGTTATGAGGAAAGGCTGAAAGAGTTGGGTCTGTTTAGCCTGGGAAAGAGAAGGCTTAGAGGGGACATGATGGCAGTCTTCCAATATCTGAAGGGCTGCCATGTAGAAGATGGAGCAGATCTCTTCTCTCTTGCTCTGGATTGCAAGACTAGATCTCATGGGAGGGAAACTTGGTCCTCCCAGATTAGAGTCTGCGCACTTAACCACTACACCAAACTATACCAGACACCAAGCTGAGAAGACCTCAAAAGCCCAGAGCCATTTCCCCATGACATTCCCAGCATGCCCAGGGCTCCAACCAGAGCCAGTCGACCACTTTATTCCCTGAGCAATCTTGCCTTGGCAACTGGCCTAGATCTATCTAGGAATGGTGCTTTACGCCTTCTGGGGGAGAAAGGAACATGACGCAGACCCCGTATTCCATGTGATGTCATACTGCTTGCAAGCTGATTGGATGGGACGGGGCCCCTTCCATTTTGTGATGTCAAGAGCCCTGAAAGAATGTGGAGGCGGAGGCAGCACCTGGAGTCACTAGGAGGATGAGATGGCTGCTCCTTCTATTTCTGGTCCTGAGCCGTTGCTGGCCCAGCCATGCCATTGTTAACAGCTGCGAGTAAGTGACAACCCAGAGCGTGGTGACAAAAGGCCAAGGAGGGCCCTCTGTCCTCCACAGCACACAGCCTGTCCCGTGCAAGAAGGCGTTCCTTGGAACGATGCCTGTAGAGTGGGGACGGAGGCTACAGGTAGAGCAAGGAGCATGGCGTGGTTGAACCACAGAGCACCAAATCGCTTGGAGGGAACGGGTGGGGGTGTGTCTGCAGATGCAAGGGGGAGGCCACGTAGGGAGGTGGCATCTGCCCAGTTAGGAGCTGCCTCCAGATCCAGGCCCACATTCGAACTTGCAGATGAAGGTAGGTGAGTGGTGAGTGTGTAAGAGAATTCACTGCCACAGGAGGGGGTGGCAGCTACAAGCATGTACGGTTTCAAGAGGGAATTAGATAAGCATATGGAGCAGAAGTCCATCAGTGGCTATTAGCCACAGGGTATAGATGGGAACTCTCCGTCTGGGGCAGGTGATGCACTCTATTCTTGGTGCTGGAGGGGGCAGCAGTGGGAGGGGCTTCTCGTGTCCTGGCCCCACTGCTGGACCTCCTGATGGCCCCTGGTATATTTTGGCCGCTGTGTGACAGAATGTTGGACTGGATGGGCCATTGGCCTTATCCAACATTGCTTCTCTTATGTTCTTATGTTCTTAAGAGGGGCTGCAGACCAAGTTGTGCCCCGTAGAGAAAGAGAAACGGCCTAAGAGAAAGGTCTCAGCCCAACTGTGTCTCAGTATAGAGTCTTATGAGGAAAGGCTGAAAGAGTTGGGTCTGTTTAGCTCAGAGAAGGCTCAGAGGGGACATGATGGCAGTCTTCAAATATGAGAAGGGCTGCCATGTAGAAGATGGAGCAGATCTGTTCTCTCTTGCTCCAGATTGCAAGACTAGATCTAATGGGTGGAAATTAGAAGGGAGTCGTTACCGGCTAAATATCAGGAGAAACTTCCTAACTGTAAGAGTGGTTGAGCAGTGGAACAGCCTGCCTCGGGAGGTGGTGGATGCTCCTTCACTGGACGTTTTCAAGCGGAGGCTGGACGACCATCTTCCGGGTATGTTGTAGGGCTATCTTTCGGCTCTGCTCCTGCAGAGTGCCAGAGGTTGGACTAGACGACCTGCAAGGTTCCTTCCAACTCTAACATTCTATGATGCGACACTAAACACAGAGCCGGGTCATTTTGTACAGCGCAAAGACGAGCCGTCTCCAGGTAGGATGTGTGGAACAGACCGCTGGCAGCAGCTTAATATTTATTTTGTTTCTTTCTAGCATTTGCGGAAGACGTCCCTTGGTGTCAAAGCATGGCAGTAACGTGCTGGTTGAGGGCGGGGTCGATGCCGCACCAGGTGCTTGGCCCTGGGTCGTCAGCCTGCAGCTGCCAACACAGACGGGGCACAAACACACCTGCGGAGGCTCCCTCATCACTGCCCAGTGGGTTCTTACTGCAGCACACTGCTTCCAAAATAAAAGGTGAGGGGAGACACTGGCGGGGGTGTGGCTCCCATGCCACACACGTCAATTACTGCCAATGTGATCATATTGCCAGGGATGCCTGGGACACTGGGCACTGAGGAATCTGAAAATTAATCCTGATAAGAGAGAGGTTCTCTGGGTTGGTGGAAAGGCAGACCTGGTACTTGAGATATCTTGGATGTGGTTGTACAGATGAATTGCATCCAAGGGTACTAAAAGAACTCGCAGATGTAATTTCTGAACCTCTGTCCATCATTTTTAAGAATTCTTGGACAACAGGTGAGGTGCCAGAATATTGGAGGTGGGCAAATGTTGTCCCCATCTTCAAGAAGGAGGGAAAGGAGGATCTGGGAAACTACCGACCTCTCAGCTTGGTGTTTATACCTGGAAAAGTTTTAGAAGAAATCAGCCACTCCTTGAGCATTTAGAAAGGATAGCTGTCATTGCTAAATGCCTGCATGGGTTTCTCATGAACAAGTCATGTCAGACTAACCTTATCTTTTTTTTTTTTTCCGAGAAAGTTACTACCTTGCTGGATGAGGGGAATGCTTGTAGACATAGTTTATCTTGATTTCAGTAAGGCTATTGATAAAGTTCCACATAATATTCTTGTTGACAAGTTGGTAAAATGTGGTTTGGATCCCATGGCTGTTAGAACATAACTACATAAGAGAAGCCAATGTTGAATCAGGCCAGTGGCCCATCTAGTCCAACACTCTGTCACACAGCGGCCAAAAATACCAGGTGCCATCAGGAGGTCCAGTAGTGGGGCCAGGACACTAGCAGCCCTCCCACTGCTGCCCCCTCCAGCACCAAGAATAGAGTGCATCACCTGCCCCAGACTAAGAATTCCCATCTATACCCTGTGGCTATAGGTGGATCTGTAACTGGTTGACAGATTACACCCAAAGAGTGCTTGTTAATGGTTCCTCATCTTCTTGTGGAGTGCCTCAAGGATCTGTCCTGGAACCTATTTGGTTCGACATCTTTATCAATGATTTGGATAATGGAATAGAGGGAATGCTTATTAAATTTGCAGACGATACTAAATCGGGAGGGGTAGCAAATACAGTAGAAGGCAGAGTCGGGATACAGGATGCCTTGGTACGGAGGGCGGGGTATAAATCAAATCAAATAAATAAATAAATCTAGACAGGCTGGAATACTGGGCTAAAAACAAATAAAATGAATTTCAACAGGGATAAACTTCTGCATTTAAGTAGGAAAAATCAAATGCATAATTATAGGATGGGGGAGACTTGTCTTGGCAGTAGTATGTGTTAAGAGGATCTAGGAGTCTTAGAAGATCATACACTGAACATGAGTCAGCCGTGTGATGTGGTAGCTAAAAAGGCCAGATCACGCAAAGTGGTGGTATGACTTTACTCTGCGCTGGTTAGACCTCGCTGAGAGTATTGTGTTCAGTTTCGGGCACCGCAGGATAAGAAGGATAAAAACAAGCTGGAACATGTCCAGAGGAGGGCAACGAAGAGGCTGAAGGGTCTGGAGACCTATGGGGAAAGGTTGAAGGAGCTGGGTATGTTTAGCCTGGAGAGGAGACGGCTGAGAGGTGATATGATCACCATCTTCAAGTCCTTGAAGGGCTGTCATAGAGAGGATGGTGTGGAGATACATAAGAACATAAGAGAAGCCAATGTTGGATCAGGCCAATGGCCCATCCAGTCTAACACTCTGTGTCACACAGCGGCCAATAATACCAGGTGCCATCAGGAGGTCCAGCAGTGGGGCCAGGACAGTAGAAGCCCTCCCACTGTTGCCCCCCCTCCCCAAGCACCAAGAATAGAGTGCATCACTTGCCCCAGACCAAGAGTTCCTATCTATACCTTGTGACTAAGAGCCACTGATGGACCTCTGCTCCAGATGTTTATCCAATTCCCTCTTGAAGCCGTCCCTGCTTGTAGCCGCCACCACCTCCTGTGGCAGTGAATTCCATATGTTAATCACTCTTTGGGTGAAGAAGGACTGCCTTTTCTCTGTTGTAACCTGGCTGCTCAGCAATTTCATTGAGTGCCCATGAGTTCTTGTATTGTGAGAAAGGGAGAAAAGGACTTCTTTCTCGACCAGCTCTATCCCATGCATAATCTTGTAAACCTCAGTTGTCATTTTTCCAAACTAAAGAGCCCCAAGCGTTTTAACCTTTCTTCACAGGGAAAGTGTTCCAACCTTTTTATCATTCTAGTTGCCCTTCTCTGCACTTTTTCCAGTGCTATAATACCCTTTCTGAGGTGTGGTGACCAGAATTGCACACAGTACTCCAAATGAGGTCGCAGCACTGATTTATACAGGGGCATGATGATACTGGCTGATTTGTTTTCAGTTCCCTTCCTAATAATCCCCAGTACAGCTTTGGCCTTTTTTATTGCAGTTGGATACTGTCTTGACATTTTCAGTGAGTTATCTACTACGACTCCAAGGTCTCTCTCTTGGTCAGTCTCCGCCACTTGGACCCCATCAACATGTATCTATAGTTAGGATTTTTGGCTCCAATGTGCATAACTTTGCACTTGGCCACACTGAATCCCATTTGCCATGTTGATGCCCACTTGCCCATCCTCGACAAATTCCTTTGGAGTGCCTCACAATCCTCCCTGGTTCTCACCACCCTGAACAACTTCGTGTCATCTGCAAATTTAGCCAGTTCACTGCTTACTCCCAAATCCAAATCATTAATGAACAAGTTAAAAAGCATCGGACTGAGTACTGATCCCTGTGGTACCCCACTGCTTACCACCCTCCACTGAGAAAGTTTCCCATTTATACTCACTCTCTGTTTCCTATTTATAAGCCAGTTTTTGATCCACAAGAGGACCTGTCCTTTTATCCCATGACTATTGAGCTTACTTAGGAGCCTTTGATGAGGAACTGTATCAAAAGCTTTCCGGAAGTCAAGGTAAATAATATCTATTGGGTCCCCCTTGTCCACATGTTTGTTCACTCCCTCAAAAACACTAACAGGTTAGTGAGACAAGATCTTCCCTTACAGAACCCATGCTGAGTCTGCCTCAATAGTTTTTGTTCATCAATGTCCCTACTAATTCTCTCCTTAATAACGGTTTCCACCAACTTACCCGGTATCGATGTCAGACTGACTGGCCTGTAATTTCCTGAGTCTCCCTGGGAACCCTTTTTAAAGATGGGGGTGGCATCAGCTACCTTCCAGTCCTCAGGAATGGAGGCAGATTTTAAAGAAAGATGACATATTCTTGTCAGTTCATTCCATTCAATTCCGACCTGTCATATGGAGAATGGTGCGGAGTTGTTTTCTGTTGCCCCAGAAGGTCAGACCGGAACCGAACGGGTTGAGATTAAATCAGAAGATTTTTCAGCTAAACGTGAGGAAGAACTTCCTGACAGTTAGAGCGACTCCTCAGTGGAACAGGCTTCCTCGGGAGGTGGTGGGCTCTCCTTCTTGGGAGGTTTTCAAACAGAGGCTGTAGATGGCCCCCTGACAGCCTTGTGGATTCTGTGATTCTAATTGGTGCTTTCGTCGTTTTCCCCAACGGCTGGCGTTCTGCCCCCCTTCTTCTTCCTCAGGAATCTCCCGCACTGGCGTGCTGTGGTTGGGGCCTTGAATCTGTCGGCCCTCGGCTCTGAGGTCCACGTGCGTTTCGTCAAGCAAGTGGTGCTGCACGAGCTATACCAGCCGGGCCCGGCGGTCAACGACATCGCTCTGCTGGAGTTGGACCAGCCCATCAAGTGCAGCGAATACATCCAGCTGGCCTGCGTGCCCGATGATTCCGTGAGGGTGTCCGACTTAAATGACTGCTACATCAGCGGCTGGGGTGTCACCAAAGAGTACAGTGAGAACCAAACCAGCCCCGTCCCAACGTAGGCCAGCCAGCTCCTCAGGGCTTGAGGCTTAAGCCTGAATGTAGGCCTGGGGGAGAGAAGGGGTCATTCCGAGGCCCACGGTTTGCCTGTTTAGTGCCTCATCGAAACTCTGCTGATCCCCCAAGATAGAAGGGGAAGGCCCATGAGTGTTCCTTAAGGCCCACAAGGGGACCTTTCTATTCTTTTCATGAATCCCCCTTAGGAATTGAGGAGCCATAGAGTGGAGAAGAAATGTCAGAAATTAGTACAACCTCCTGTGGCTCAGTGGTAGAGCACCTGCTTCGTACACAGAAGGTCCCAGGTTCAATCCCCGGCATCTCTGGTGAAAAGGACCAGGCAGGAGGTGATAAGAAAGACCTCAGCCTGAGACCCTGGAGATCTGTGAAGAGGGGCTGTGGTTCAGGGGTAGAGTACCTGTTTGGCACGCACAAGGTCCCAGGTTCAGTCCCCGGCATCTCCAGTTAAAAAGGACCAGGCAGGAGGTGATGGGAAAGACCTCTGCCTGAGGCCCTGGAGAGCTGTAAAGAGGGACTGTGGCTCAGTGGAAGAGCCTCTGCTTGGCATGCAGAAGGCCCCAGGTTCAATCCCCGGCACCTCCAGTTAAAAAGGACCAGGCAGGAAGTGGTGTGAAAGACCTCCACCTGAGACCCTGGGGAGCTGTAAAGAGGGGCTGTGGCTCAGTGGAAGAGCCTCTGCTTGGCATGCAGAAGGTCCCCAGTTCAATCCCCGGCACCTCCAGTTAAAAAGGACAAGGCAGGAAGTGGTGTGAAAGACCTCCGCCTGAGACCCTGGAGAGCTGTAAGGAAGGGCTGTGGCTCAGTGGCAGAGCACCTGCTTGGCATGCAGAAGGCCCCAGGTTCAATCCCCGGCACCTCCAGTTAAAAAGGACCAGGGAGGAGGTGATGGGAAAGACCTCCGCCTGAGACCCTGGAGAGCCGCTGCCAGTCTGAGTAGACAATATTGATCTTGATGGATTGATGGTTTGATTCAGTTTAAGGTAGTGAACTTCAGCTTCCTCTCCGGGCTACAGCCAGCCTCTGCCTCAGTATCCTTCAAATCAAGTAGCAAGGGATAACCTTCTTGGGATGGGTCATGGAATCCATAGAGTCGGCCTAGTTCACTGCCTGTGTCTGGGGGATGACCCTTACTGACCTTAGACTGGGAACACCCACTGACATACTCTGCTGGCTGATTGATGGTTGTGGGTAAGGTCTGGCCACAGCCAGGTCTGGGGGGCATGCAGTGGAAACAGGACGCCCTGACGCAAACTTAGCAGTTGCCTTCTTCTCCCGACAGTCATAAATCCATCGGATGTCCTGCAGCAGTCGAGGGTAAACCGCTTTTCCATAGAGACGTGTAACAGCAGCAGCTGGTACAATGGGACGATCCAAAAGCATAACCTGTGTGCAGGATATGAGGAAGGAGGCATTGACACCTGCCAGGTAAAGGTGGGCAAGGGGGAGGACTCCTGGTAATGTACCTGCGGGATGCTGAACTCTCCTCTTTGTGGTAAAACCTGGCCAGGAAGGGTGTATTTGAGGTTCAGGGGTAGGCTGAACCAAAACAAACCCATCATTTAATTGCCTTTATAAACCACAACATTCCACCCTCCCATTTTGATCTGCGATCTCCCTTTTAAAATTAATTAACTCGCCAAATTCTAAACTCTGTTTCTGAATTGCATAGTATCCATAACTACAAACATTCTTCTTGTTGTTGTTGTTGTTCAG
The DNA here is from genome assembly GCA_029375565.1 of Gekko gecko. Classification (NCBI taxonomy): domain Eukaryota; kingdom Metazoa; phylum Chordata; class Lepidosauria; order Squamata; family Gekkonidae; genus Gekko; species Gekko gecko. The sequence goes on along the minus strand of JAPDNY010000177.1, from coordinate 38,877 downwards.
TCGCACAGTCGAGTCCGACTCTTTGCGACCCCATGAACCAGATCACGCCAGGCCCTCCTGTCTTCCGCTGCCCGCTGAAGTTTGCTCAATTTCATGTTCATTGCATCGATGACACTGTCTAACCATCTCATCCTTTGCCGCCCCCTTCTTCTTTGACCTTCAATCTTTCCCAGCATCAGGGTCTTCTCCAGTGAATGCTCCCTTCTCATTTGGTGGCCAAAGTATTTGAGCTTCGGCTTCAGGATCTGACCTTCCAGGGAACAATCAGGGTTGATTTCTTTTAGGATTGATTGATTTGATCTCCTTGCAGTCCAAGGGACAAACATTCTACAAATCCAAATTAACCCACGGGAAGGCGCCTCTGTGCAAGGAAGACTGAGTTAAGAAAGTCCTGATTTCCCCTCTCTTCTTGCAATAAACAAATGTTATTTTAGCTTCCCTCAAGGGCTTTTCATCAAACAGCCTTCTCTGGCTTGTCTTCCCTCTTCCGTAGGCCGTTTTGAAGATGCTCAACACATACCTGGTGCCAAAAAGGAAGAGCCATTTAGACTCATACTACATCATACGTCCAACATATGTTGAGTCCCAGGTGCATGACCTGACTCTTGATCTATCTCAGCCTGACACACAGCCAGATATAAACTGGTAGAACTCACTGCAATAAGCACTAGCTTGCTTGGCGCTGTGAGGTGGCTTCCCTCCCCGCCCCACTTTCACCAGTGGCAAGGGCAAAGACCCCACATGGGTTGGGCATATTCCGTAGTTTTGTTGTTGTTCAGTCGCACAGTCGAGTCCGGCTCTTCGCGACCCCATGAACCAGATCACGCCAGGCCCTCCTGTCTTCCGCTGTCCGCTGAAGTTTGCTCAATTTCATGTTCGTTGCATCGATGACACTGTCTAACCATCTCATCCTTTGCCGTCCCCTTCTTCTTTGGCCTTCAATCTTTCCCAGCATCAGGGACTGCATTGGCCTTTTTAGCAACCACATCACACTGCCGACTCATGTTTAGTGTATGGTCTACTAAGACCCCTAGATCCTTTTTGCACATACTACTGCCAAGACAAGTCTCCTCCAAAATATAATTATGCATTTGGTTTTTCCTACCTAAATGCAGAACTTTACATTTATCCCCATTGAAATTCATTTTGTTTGTTTTAGCCCAGTTTTCCAGCCTGTCACTATCATCCTGTATCCTGACTCTGTCTTTTACCATATTTGCTACCCATCCCAATTTAGTATCATCTGCAAATGTAATAAGCATTCCTTCTATTCCTTCATCCAAACCATTGATAAAGATGTTGAACAAAACAGGTCCCAGGGCAGATCCTTGAGGGGCACTCCACTTGTCACTCCTCTCCAAGAGGATGAGGAAACATCCACAAACACTCTTTGGGTGTGATCTGTCAATCAGTTACAGACTCACCTAACTGTCATAGGATCCAAACCACATTTTACCAATTTGCCAACAAGATTATGTGGAACCTTAACAAAAGCCATACGTCCACAGCATTCTCCTAATCCAGTACGGTAGTAACTTCCTAAAAAGAGAGAGATAGGGTTAGTCTGTCATGATTTGTTCTTGAGAAACCCATGCTGGCTCTTACTAATCACAGCCATCCTTCCTAAATTCTCAAGGACTGTCTGTTTGATGATTTGTTCTAAAACTTTCCCAGATACAGATGTCAATCTGACATGCCTGTAGTTACCTGGATCCTCCTTCCCCCCTTTTGAAGATGGGGGGAAACTGCCTGCCTCCAATCTTTTGGCACCTCTCCTGTTCTCCAAGAATTCTCAGAAATAATGGATGGAGGCTCAGAAAATAGTACCCTCGGATGCAATTCATCTGGCCCCGAGGACTTAATTTCATTTAAAGAAACAAGGTGTTTATGTACTACCCGTATTGCCAATTCTAGGCTGCAACCCCCTTCCCTCATCACATGCTCTGTTTTTGCCATGCTAAGCACCATTTCCTCATAAGAGAAGGCTGAGGAAAAGTAGGAACTGAGCAGTTCTGCCCTCTCTTCATCACCTGTCACCATTTCACTTTCCTGTTCCTGCAGTGGGCCTACCATGCTCTTGCTCTTTTTCTTTCTTTGAACATTAGAATCCTTTTTTTGTTGTTTTTAGCATCTCATGCTAGCCTAAGCTCATACTGAGCTTTGGCTTTTCTGACTCTCTCTCTCTACAAGCCCTGGTTATTTCTTTATATTCATCCTTGGTTATCAGGTCCTCCTTCCACTTTCTAAATGAGTCTTTTTTATTTCTCAAGTCTTTATTTATTTATTCAATCTTTATCCTACCCTCCCACTACTTTTACTTCATCAACCAGTTCTTCCCTGTCGGTAGGAATCAAGTCCAAGTTAGCAGATCCCCTTGTTTCCCTCTCCACTTTCTGGAAAATGAAGTTGTCGGCAAGACAAGTCAGGAATTTATCGGACCTTTCATTTTCAGCAGAGTTGAACTTCCAACAGATATCTGGATAATTGAAATATCCCGTGACCACCGTGTCCTGTCTCTTTGAGAACTTTGTAATCTGTTGTAGGAGTGTCTCATCCAAATCCTCTGCCTGGCTTGCCAGTCTATAGCAGACCCCCACCATGATATCAGTATTATTTCTTACTCCTTTTATTTTTACCCAGAAACTCTCAACTGGACTTTCATGCTCAGATTCACGTATTTCCTCACAAGTATATACCTCCTTTACATATAATGCAACTCCTTCACCCTTCCTTATTCACCTGTCCCTTTTAAATAAGTTGTACCCCTCAGTCCTAATATTCCAATTGTGAGTGACATGCCACCAAGTTTCAGTAATGCCTATTAGGTCATAGGCATTTCCTTCCTGTATTAGGACTTCAGGTTCCTCCTGCTTGTTTCCCACACTCTGCGCATTAATGTAGAGACTTCGGAATCCATGTTTTATGCACCTGAGGTTTTTATTTCTGTACTTACCTGTGAGTTAATGTTACCTAGCATATGTGCCACTCCCCGCAAACGTTTAGAGTTATTATCTACAATTATTGGCATCATATTAGTCTTTGCATTTTTGTCTTGCTCCCCCATAGGATTTAGTTTAAAGCTCTCCTTATCAGATTTGCAAGGCTGTTTCCAAATACATTTTTTCCTACCCTCGTGAGGTGCAAACCATCTCCCGATAGAAGAGCTTCATCTCAAAGCCATGGTCCAAAAATCCAAACCTTTCCTGATGACACCATCTACGTAGCCAGTCATTGATTTGCAGTATTTTTCTTTCCCTTCCTAAGTCATGGCCTTTGACAGGAAGAACTGACAAGAATACAATCTGCACTCTCAGTTCCTTCATCTTTTTACCCAGGGCCACACAGTCTTTCTTAATGCGTTCTGTATCATTTGTTCCCATGTGGATGAGCAAGAAGGGATAATAATCCGTGGGCTTGATGAGTCTTCCTACCCTTTCTGTCACGTCCTGGATGCTTGTCCCTCACTCTTTTGAGGTGGCCAGAGAAGCTCTCTCATCCCTCCTTTTGTCTGGCAGGCATTACAAATTCTGTTGACCCTATTCACGAGTACAAAGCCGTGCCATTATACCTAGGATACTGATGGAAGCAGAAGAGCGGAATGGAGTGGGGAGGTTACTGCTGCTGTACAGAAGAGGGCCAGAGGGAGGTCAGACTTTCTATGAGAGACGGCCTGCAAGGGACAGTTCCACCCAGCCCCTCCCTTCCATGGCAGACATTAGTGGCTGACTAGTCGTACCGTGCTGTGGTTGACTGTTGTGCAACGTTTCCTGCTCTCCCACAAAACACCAGCCCCACGCCCTTTCCTATCCTCCAATGACATGCTGTCTCTCTCCACCCTCTTGAAGAAGACAGCTATCCCACATTGTCCTGTTTTGCTTCCACAACGAGGCTTCACCCTTCTTCTGTCTGCCTCCTTTCTGCAGGGAGACAGTGGCGGCCCCCTCATGTGCCGGGAAGAAGACTCTCAGCCCTTTTGGGTTATCGGCCTCACCAGCTGGGGCCGGGGCTGTGCCAAGCCACAGAAGCCCGGAGTCTACACCTCTACAAAGTACTTCTATGGCTGGATAAAGCAGTGGGCTGGACCCTTGCCATGGCCTCCTGCGATAATGAAGCCAACGCCTGGGCCTCTACCACCTAGGCCTCAACAAGGTTTAACACCACAGTCGGCGACAACCCAGACAACGCCTCATCCCATCTCCTGGGCACAGTTTCACACAAAGACGACCACCAAGACCAGACCCACAACACAAGGTCCCACCCAGATGGAGGAAAGCACCACCCCCAAAACAGAAGCCCCCACCCAGACAGAGGGAAGTACCACCCCCAAAACGGAAGTCCCCACCCAAACGGAAGGAAGCACCACCCCCAAAACGGAAGTCCTCACCCAGACAGAAGGAAGCACCACCCCCAAAACGGAAGCCCCCACCCAGACAGAGGGAAGCACCACCCCCAAAACGGAAGCCCCCACCCAGACGGAGGGAAGCACCACCCCCAAAACGGAAGCCCCCACCCAGATGGAGGGAAGCACCACCCCCAAAACGGAAGTCCCCACCCAGACGGAGGGAAGTACCACCCCCAAAATGGAAGCCCCCACCCAGACGGAGGGAAGTACCACCCCCAAAACGGAAGTCCCCACCCAAACAGAGGGAAGTACCACTCCCAAAACGGAAGCCCCCACCCAGACAGAGGGAAGCACCACCCCCAAAACGGAAGCCCCCACCCCAACAGTAGAAAGCACCACCCCCAAAACGGAAGCCCCCACCCCAACAGTAGAAAGCACCACCCCCAAAACGGAAGCCCCCACCCCAACAGTAGAAAGCACCACCCACAAACCTGAAACCACCACCCCAACAGTAGAAAGCATCACGCCCAAACCCAAAGCTCCAACCCAGATGGCAGAAAGCACTACCCCCAGAACTGAAGCCCCTGTCCACACAGAGGGAAATACCACGCCCAAAACTGAAGTCCCCGTGCAGGCTGAGATGCAGGAAAGTGCAACCCTGGAACCCGAAGTTTCCGTGCAGGCTGAGATGCAGGAAAGTGCAACCCTGGAACCCGAAGTCCCCGTGCACGCTGAGGAAAGCGCAACCCTGGAACCTGAAGTCCCCTTGCAGGCTGAGATGCAGGAAAGTGCAACCTTGGAACCTGAAGTCCCCGTGCATGCTGAGGAGAAAGTGCAACCCTGGAACCCGAAGTCCCCGTGCATGCTGAGGAAAGTGCAACCCTGGAACCCGAAGTCCCCGTGCATGCTGAGGAAAGTGCAACTCTGGAAGCTGAAGTCCCCGTGCAGGCTGAGATGCAGGAAAGTGCAACCCTGGAACCCGAAGTCCCCGTGCATGCTGAGGAAAGTGCAACCCTGGAACCCGAAGTCCCCGTGCACGCTGAGGAAAGTGCAACCCTGGAACCTGAAGTCCCCGTGCAAGCTGAGATGCAGGAAAGTGCAACCCTGGAACCCGAAGTCCCTGTGCAGGCTGAGATGCAGGAAAGTGCAATCCTGGAACCCAAAGTCCCCGTGCACACTGAGGAAAGCGCAACCCTGGAACCTGAAGTCCCTGTGCAGGCTGAGACGCAGGAAAGTGCAACCTTGGAACCTGAAGTCCCCGTGCAGGCTGAGGAAAGCGCAACCTTGCAACCTGAAGTCCCTGTGCAGCCAGAGATGCAGGAAAGTGCAACCTTGGAACCCGAAGTCCCTGTGCAGGCTGAGGAAAGTGCAACCTTGGAACTTGAAGTCCCTGAGCAGGCAGAGACCCAGGGAAGCGCAATCCTGGAACCTGAGGTCCCTGTGCAGGCTGAGATGCAGGGAAGTGCAGCCTTGGAACCTGAAGTCCCTGTGCAGGGAGAGACTCAGGGAAGTGCAACCCTGGAACCTGAAGTCCCCGTGCAGGCTGAGATCCAGGGAAGTGCAACCCTGGAATCCAAAGTCCCCGTGCAAGCTGAGATGCAGGAAAGTGCAACCCTGGAACCTGAAGTCCCCGTGCAGGCTGAGATGCAGGAAAGTGCAACCCTGGAACCCGAAGTCCCCGTGCAGGCTGAGGAAAGTGCAACCTTGCAGTCTGAAGTCCCCGTGCAAGCTGAGACGGAGGGAAGTGCAACCTTAGAACTTGAAGTCCCCACACAGGCTGGGATGCAGGAATGCACAACCTTGGAATCCAAAGTCCCCGCAAAGGCTGAGATGGAGGAAAGTGCAACCTTGGAACCTGAAGTCCATGTGCACGCCGGGACAGCAGAAAGCGCAACCTTGGAGCCCGTAGTCCACGAAAAGGCTGAGATGGTGGAAAGTGCAACCCTGGAGCCCGTAGTCCATGTGTACACTAAGACGGCGGAAAGCACAACACTGGAACCCAAAGTCCCCACAAAGGCTGAGATGGTGGAAAGCACAACCTTGGAACCAGAAGTCCATGTGCACGCCGAGACAGTGGAAAGCGCAACCTTGGTGCCTGTACTCCACGTGCATGCCGAGACAGCAGAAAGCGCAACCTTGGAACCCAAAGTCCCCACAAAGGCTGAGATGGCGGAAAGTGCAACCCTGGAACCCCTAGTCCATGTGCACATTGAGACAGCAGAAAGCACAACGTTGGAACCCAAAGTCCCCACAAAGGCTGAGATGGCGGAAAGCACAACCTTGGTGCCCGTAGTCCATGTGCATGCTGAGACAGCGGAAAGCGCAGCATTGGAACCCAAAGTCCCCACAAAGGCTGAGATGGCGGAAAGTGCAACCCTGGAACCCCTAGTCCATGTGCACATTGAGACAGCAGAAAGCACAACGTTGGAACCCAAAGTCCCCACAAAGGCTGAGATGGCGGAAAGCGCAACCTTGGTGCCCGTAGTCCATGTGCATGCTGAGACAGCGGAAAGTGCAGCATTGGAACCCAAAGTCCCCACAAAGGCTGAGATGGCGGAAAGTGCAACCTTGGAACCCGAAGTCCCCACAAAGGCTGAGATGGCGGAAAGCGCAACCTTGGAACCCGAAGTCCCCACAAAGGCTGAGACGGCGGAAAGCGCAACCTTGGAACCCGAAGGTGAGACCCTGTGCCCACCAAAGAACGAGGAACCCCAAAGGCCACACCGCCACTGATCTCTGAACTGGAGCCAATGGGCGAACCCAAGCCCACCAAGCTCCTGCCCGAGGAGGGACTTGCACACCTGCACCCACAAAAGACCGAGGGCAGGCCCATGCCACTGCCCAAGCCCCCAGCCCTCGGCAAGCTGCTGGTCCCTCTGCTCTCCAACCGCACGGTGACGTCCTTCTTTAAGGTACTTCAAAGGCTGCTGCATGCCACCAGGAAGGGAAAGGGCCAGGAGGGGCTGAAGCTGACGGAGGTGAAACTCCCCCTGGAGGCAAAGGGGTCTTCTCCCCGGGGTCAGAACATCTGCCAGCCGCCAAACCATCTGGGGAGGCAGACAGCCCCTGCAAAGGGAACAAATGCTCAGACCTGCCTCCAACGAAAGGGTGCCCCCCGAGGATCGAAAGGACCTAGCCGTGCTAAGCAGCTCCTGTGGAAGCTGCTCATCAGAGGGGAGAGGGAAAATAAATGTATGTTTTGTTACATGGCACGTCCCCCATCTCATCACCTCCTGCTCTGCTGAGCCCTGGTTTTACTCAGTCCCCCCCCACCCCCCCGCCTGTTGTCTTTGATGTCACCTTTCCTACATGTCTGCTTCTCTGGGAGGCTGCCAGCATCACATGGGTAGGGCACATGAACCCATAGTAAGACACAGTTGAGGGCATGCGAACAAAAGGTCAAAGACATTTTGCACAGGACATATGTTTTTTTCAGACCATACAAGATCCCTGCCAGGGAGGCCGGTGTTATGATTCCCATACAGCTGACGGGAGAGCAGAGTGCTCACCTTATCGATGCTCCCTCTAAGTTGTGAAGCCCTGTGAGCAAAAATTCTACTTTGTGAGCGACTGGCATTAAAGTTGTGAGTGAGCGATTTGGCTTCTGCATAAATAAGTTTGCTCTAGAGCCCTCCTTCCTGAGCCAAGACCGGAATGTGTGAGCCGGAGGCTAAAAAACTGTGAGCGAGTTCACACCAACTCAGCTCAGAGGGAACACTGCACCTAATCCTACCTGTGAGTTTACAGTTTAATGGAATACTAGCGCGGGGGTGGGTGGGTGGGATACAGAAAAACAACCAGTGGAGCCACAAACGAATCTGTAGTCAAAACAAGCTAAGTACATGCAAAAATGATTATATAGGAATCAAAGTCAATAATTTTACCAAACTCATATATATGATTGTAGAATCATAAATGTTGTAAAGAGAAATTGTCAAAAAGTGGGTGATAACAAACTCAAACCCACAATAAGTCACAGCACATCTCTAAAGCAGCAGACTTCATTAACAAAACAAGCACACAAAAGAAAAGCATTACTTATATAAATTTCACAAGTCCTTGAATTGAAGTCCAAACATCTGTGTATTGTGGGTTGTAAAAAATAAGATCGGTTCCAAGTGGAAACTACACAGTTCCGGATAGTCAGCGTTTCAGACCTGTTTCTTCATCAGGTAAATCAGGTACGCCTTCTGCAAAAAACCATATATGGACACCAAGAATCATTGTAACCTACAAAAAAATGCCATACAAATACATCAAACACAGGTCATGTTTACCATTGATATACAGAAGACAAATCTAGAATTCATAAAAATTTAGATGCCCTCTTGATGTAACATTTTATGGATATAGCCCATAAATGTGATAATTTTCAGTTTATTAATCTGGAACATCTAGAACCATATAGATATGCTTGGGTGGATACACATAAAATGTTATTGCAAAAAGAAGCACAATGGATACATAAATTAGGAACACTTTTTTCCTGGGGGTCTGAATTCATCTTTAGATTTGTCATCATTTATTTAAAATATGTATATTCATTTGCTCGTCACACTTTTGCCTAAGAGTTAATTTTTCAATGGTTGTTGGGGCAGGTTTTGGATAAACTATTCTGTAGCTTTAAAAAATGGAGAGAAACCCAGTAGCACGCAATCTGTTGTTTTTAATGTATTTAAGAGTGGTTACAAACATAATACTGTAGGAGAGGTAATTCCAACTTGTAAGAGATATGGAGCTGAGTCTAATTGGAACATTTTGATCAGGACCTCATTTACACATGTATATTTACTGTATGCCAATGGTGAGTGTGATCTGTGTTTGATGTGTTTCTATGGCATTGTGTTGTAAGTTACAATGATTCTTGGTGTTGTTGATATATGGGTTTTTTTGCTTAAGACATACCATGATTTACCTGATGAAGGAACAGGTCTGAAATACTTACTATCTGGAACTGTGTAGTTTCCACTTGGAACAGATCTTTTTTACAAGGCACAATATACAGATATTTGGACTTCAAATTAATGGAATGCTGGCAGTCTCAAGGCTCACTTTCTTCACTGCTCCTGCACCCTGTCATTAGTCAGCTAGCAGATATGGGGAAGGGTGCAGCTGAAGCCTCACCCAAATCCCCAGGGGGACTGGAATAACATATGGAGGAGAGTTCCATGAGCGGCTAAGAGTCACAAGGTATAGACAAAACATTATGTCTGGGGCAGTGATGCTCTGTATTCCTGGTGCTTGGGGGGCAACGGTGGGAGGGCTTCTGGAGTTCTGGCCCTGCTGCTGGACCTCCTGATGGCACCTGGGTTTTGGCCACTTTGTGATACAGAGTGTTGGACTGGATAGACCACTGGCCTGATCCAACATAGCAGGCAGGGCTGAGAGCGCCTTTGAAACCAGCATGATTTTGGGGGTATCAGCTTTTGAGAATCTATGCAAGAAACCTTAAAACGTGAGACCAAGAAGCCGGCCCAGTCAAAGGGTTAGTGGACAAGAAGGGCTTTGAAACCCCATACTCTCTGCTAGACCTTACATGCAGGAAGGCATTGGCTGGATATTAGGAAAAGCTTTTTCACAGTCAGAGTGGTTCGAAGGTGGAATCAGCTGCCTAGGGAGGTGGTAAGCTCCCCTTTCAAGAAGAAGCTGCATGAATATTTGTCAAGAGATGCTTTAGGCTAGTTGGATGAGATGGTCTGTATGGCCTCTTCCAACTCTACGACTCTATGATTCTACCAGTAAGATTTGACATCTTCGGCCTGCTGGAACAGATGCTTGGCAGCTAAGTTCTCTTCCCCCAGCCCCGCCGTAGGATCAACTCCCTCCAGAGCAGGCAACGGTGGGATTCCTGAACACAAGAGTGCGTCTGAATGATACATGTAACACGAGCTACGTATGGAAGCGGGGTCCCCAGACCGACCTCATTCACATGTCCTTGCAGGGACTCACCTAACTTGGTTTGCTCAGAGCAGAGCACTGTGAGGGGAGAAGAGGGGCTCCCACCTTCCCTCCTGTGCCATTTTCTCTAATGGAAACAGCTGTGTGTCAATTCAATTCAATTCAATTCCCTTTATTGGCATTGAATGCCCCTTCCCCGGGCTCTGAGCCGTGCCGAGCAATGAAGTGCATTTTTAAGGCGAGTCCCTGAGAGTACATGTGACTGTGAGATGGGTTGCGAATACCCAACCCGGCTTGTCACGTTATCCTTTAGATGTACTCCTGCGGTAGAGTGATGCTGAGCATTTCGGGTGGAGGAGAGAGGAAGAAGAAGAGTTGGTTTTATACCCTGCTTTCCACTACCCAAAGGAGTCTCGGAGTGGCTGACAGTCACCTTCCCTTCCTCTCCCCACGACAGACTCCCAGTGAGGCAGGTGGGGGCTGAGAGAACTCTGAGAGAACTGTGACTGACCCAAGGTCAACCGGCTGGCTTCACGTGGAGGAGTGGGGAATCAAACCTGGTTCTCCCAGATTAGAATCCACCGCTTCTAACCACTACACCCCAGCAGGCTCTCAACACCTCTCGAGAGGCGGGCTCCAGTGCTAGGGATGGCTCCAGCAGCCCATTCCCCAAGCCAATCCTTGTAGTACAGGGTGGTCCTAAGCAATGTTCCCTCTACGCTGTAGAGTCTTGTGAGCAAAAATTCTACTTTGTGGGCTACAGGCATCAAAGTTGTGAATAAGTGATTTGGCTGCTGCATAAATTAAGTTTGCTCTGGAGCCCTCCTTCCTGAGCTAAGACAAAAATGTGTGAGCCGGAGGCTAAAAAACTGTGAGCTGGCTCACACAAACTCAGTTTAGAGGGACACTGGCCCTAAGGATAAGAAGGGTTCAGCGATGGAAATGATGACCCAGGGGTATGTTGCGGGGGGGGGGGTGTCCTTCCTGGCTGGATGTCTTTAAGCAGCGGCTGGACCGCTCTTTGCCAGGTATGCCCAAGCTTTGGATTCTGAGCAGGGCCTGGGACCACGTGGCCCGGCAGTCCCCTTCCCACTCTAGAGGTCTCCGTGCTGTCACTACTGAGAGCAATCCACAAAACCAAAATAGGACCCACGGTGAGTAGGAAATACCAGGAACCAGCAAATACTGTGCTACAGACAATTACAAAGTATCTCAAGTAATTTTTATATATTTTTGCATTTTTATATGTTTTTTTCCCTATTTTTCTATATTTCTTATAAATTATTCACCATTATATTAATTATCACATAAACATTAACACGAAGAAGAAGAAGAAGAAGAAGAAGAAGAAGAAGAAGAGGAGGAGGAGAGGAGGAGGAGGAGATTGGATTTATACCCCACCCTTCACTACTACCCAAAGGAGTCTCAGAGCGGCTTACAAACTCCTCTTCCTTCCCCTCCCCACAACAGACACCCCTGTGAGGTAGGTGAGGCGGAGAGAGCTCTGACAGAAACTGCTCTTTTTCAAGGACAGCTCTTATCAGAACTATGGCTTGCCCAAGGTCATCCAGCCAGGTGCAAGTGGAGGAGTGGGGAATCAAACCCGGTTCTCCCAGATTAGAGTCCACGCACTTAACCACTACACCAAGACTGGCTCTCTAGAAAGAATCATATATCCAAAAATCTAAGTGTCTTTTTACATATCACAAAAGATACTGCACAACCCCTTTACTAATACCAGTCCTCCTTAATTGTACAAAAGTTTTAAGGAGGAGGACTCCTTTAAGTCTGTTTTGAATTAGGGCTCATTCAGCAGCCCGTGCATTTCACTTTGGAGGAAGCCTTGAGCTCACTAAGAGAGACTTCTTGCAGTGTCCATTGGTGAAATCTGGATAAATATTTTGGTATCTGGCAACCTTGTGCTTGGAAATATCTGTTGAACTCCCTGAGGAAGACCCTGAAACAGGAGGATATCTGGACCTCTGTTGGAGGAAAAATAGGGAAAAAATAGGAAAAAAATATTTCAAAACGAATATATATATATATATATATAAAATTACTTGAGATACTTTGTAATCGTCTATAGCACGGTATTTGCTGGTTTTTGGTAGTCACTACTGAGAGTGCTGCATCTCGGGGTGTGTGTGGAAGTAATGCACAGGACACCCGCCGGCCCTCCCAAAACAAGACCCACATGGGCAATCACTGTGCTGCGAATGGAAAAGGATACAGAAGCAGATGATGGGCAGGGAGAGGAAGGAACTGGCACGGGGATGATATGCAGGATGGATGGGGCAGAACTGGCCTGGGGTGGAATGGAACGGTGCAGGAGGGAGAGAAACTCATACTGCCCGTATAACGTCTTTGGGAGTTAAAGGTCAAGGTTTCCCTTGCTGGAAAGCTAGTCGAATCCGACTCTAGGGGCGGTGCTCATCTCCGTTTCCAAGCCGAAGAGCTGGCGCTGTCCGAAGGCGTTTCCATGGTCATGTGGCCGGCATGACTAAACGCCGAGGCGCACGGAATGCTGTTACTTTCCCACTGAAACAGTACCTATTTATCTACTTGCAATTTCTTGCTTTTGAACTGCTAGGTTGGCAGGAGTTGGGGCCAGGGTCTCGAACTGCTGAACTACGGACCTTCCGGTCTGCAGCTCAGCGTCTTAACCTCTGAGCCACAGCTACCACAAAAGAAGCCACTGCTGCTTCCTTGAAATGCACGGCCCTCAAGGTCAGTTATGGAGACTGCTTGCCCGAGAGCTACCTCTCCAAAGCAGACGTCAGGGCCAGTGCGTGCATTCATGCCCTGCTTGCGGGGCGGCCCCAGCATCTGACCAGCAACTGCTGGGCGAACCCCCCGTAAGATGCCTCTAAGGCAACCTCTGTGGCCGCAGCAGGACGCAACAAGAAGAACCATCAAGACTCTGCTGCCAGTCGTTTGGCGTTTATTTCTTAAACTGGATGCCACCTACAATGGGTTGTGCTCAGAAGGGGTGGGCCGGGGGCATCCATCGACCCATGCCCCACCAAACTGTATCCCCACCATTTTCGACGGGCCGCTGCTCCAATGTCTCTTCTTGGCCGTCCACACCACGAGCCCGTGGAACTGCAGAACGGATCTCCACCGAGCTACCTCCATCCTGAGCGTGAAAGGCAGGACAGCCAGTCCCCTCGAATGCAAGGCCCTCTCTCTCTCTCGAGGATCTGTCGGCACTAGCTACAGGCGGCTGCGGAACCCGCCTCCGTGCTCCCAGGACTCAGGTCGATGGGGACTCGTCTTCTGGGCCATCTTCCTCTTTCTCAAATGAATCCTCCCCTTCCTTCTCCAGCTCAAAATTCTGCAGGGAACATGACAGGAGAAAGATGAGTAGCAAAGGGCAAACCCCAGGCACCAATGCGCCCACGCATGTAACAATTGGTATGGCACTCCTCGAGCTTTCCCTCACCACTTCCGCTAGACCTGATAATCAATACCAGTGGGCTCCAGTCTGAGGTTCCTCGCCACACAAGCCTCATCCGCCCCCGCCCCCCGAGAATGGAGAGAGCTGCCAGTTCACTCCGGCAAGATTGCCGCGCTTTCACGGCTAGCGGGAGCAACGATACTGGTGCTCCCAGAACACCCCTGGATGCTGCTTCCGGGAGGAAAACATCAAGTAAAGAAGAAGCACGGCCAGAGAGAGAAAAGGCAATACAGACACAAAAGGAAAGTCCGGTGCGAGTCGATAAACACGATAAACAAAATTACACTGAAAACAGACCATCAAATGTTATATCTCTCTCTATTAAACTGGATGTTTAATATGTTTAGCCTGGGAAAGAGAAGACTTGGAGGGGACATGATTGCAGTCCTCAAGTATTTGAAGGGCTGTCATGTAGAAGATGGAGCAGATCTATTCTTTCTTGCTCCAGACTGCAAGACTAGATCTAATGGGTGGAAATGACAAGGGAGTCGTTACCAGCTAAATATCAGGAGAAACTTCCTGACTGTAAGAGTGGTTGAGCAGTGGGACAGACTGCCTCGGGAGGTGGTGGATATTCCTTCGCTGGATGTTTTTAAGCAGAGGCTGAGCAACCATCTTTTGGGTATGTTGTAGGCAGGGCTCTTTTGTAGCAGGAACTCCTTTGCATATTAGGTGACACACTCCTAATGTAGCCAATCCCCAAAGAGCTTACAGAGCTCTTCTTACAGGGGCTACTGTAAGCTCTTGGAGGATTGGCTACATTTGGGGTGTGTCACCTAATATGCGAAGGAGTTCCTGCTACAAAAGAGCCCTGGTTGTAGGTATGTAGGGCTATCTTTCGGCTATGCTCATGCAGAGCGCAGGGGGTTGGACTAGATGACCTGCAAGGTCCCTTCCAGCTCTAACATTCTATGATTCTATTGATATAAGCAAAGATATTGAGGAAGTTCATATAATGAGATTGATATGACCTATAGGATGAACTCGGCATATGCAAGAAGAAACAAACTTCCTAGACAGGTACATGCGAGATTTCATAAAAGTATAACAAGAGATGAAATCCTTAAAGCAGCAAATGAAACCTCCCTTCAAATAGAAGACACAGAAATAAATTTTTTAAAAGAAATCCCATGGAGAGTGAGAGAGAAAAAGGAAACAATACACGGAACTTACAACACTTCTAAGAAACAATGAAATTTCATATAGATGGCTACTTCCAGAAGGTATCCTTTTTACTTATAAAGGTAAAAGATTGAGACTCGATCCAACTTTCAAAGCAGAAGATTTTATCAAAACATATGGAGATTTGAAAACAGAAAACCCAGAGAATACAGAAGAGGATAACCCAGATCTACAAGGAGCATCAGGGATGACAAAAAAAACCCAGAAAAACTGTAAAGGTTACAATCTTCCAAACAGTCACAAGCAATGTTCCCTCTAAGCTGTGGAAGCTTGTGAGCAAAAATTTTACTTTGTGAGCTACTGGCATTAAAGTTGTGAGCACGTGATTCGGCAACTGAATAAATCAGTTTGCTCTGGAGCCATCCCTTCCTGAGCTAAGACAAAAATGTGTGAGCTGGAGGCTAAAAAACGGTGAGCTAGCTCACATTGACTCAGCTTAGAGGGAACACTGGTCACAAGACTTAAACTGGAGCACAAAGAAGGTACCAAATCACAACAACAAGATGGATAAAAGAGGAGTAAAGATAATCTCAATAAGCGTTAAAGGATTGAAAGAAGGCAGATATTTTGACAACTGAAAAAGATGCAACTTATATGTCTACAAGAGACTCATATAAAATATTTGGATCAAAATTATTTGGAAATTAAAAAACTTGGAAAAGTATTTAGCTCTTCAGATAAGCAAAAGAAAAAAAGAAGTGTAGTGACATATGTGAAAGAACATCTACATCCGGAGCTGCTATACAGCTCAGAAGGTGGAAGAATCCTGATAATTCAAATCCAAAGACAAGGTAAAACAACCTTGATTGTAAATATATGTGCACCCAACCAACAGCAAGAAATTTTTTTACAAACACTTGAAAGAACTTATCTCTAAAGAACATTTTGAGGAAATCTGTCTGACTGGAGATTACAGTGCTGTAATTTGATAGACTTCTAGACAGGAAAACGACAACTGGAAAACAGAAACAAGGTAATGAAGTTCCCAGTACATTTCTACAACTGGCAGAAGAACACAATCTGGTTGACTCTTGGAAAGTGAGAAATCCCGCAAAAAAAAAATGATTTTACCTTCTCTTCAGCAAGACATAAGTCACAGTCAAGAATAGATATGTGTTCGATATCAACAACGCTTATCAATGACTTAACAGAGGTGGAGATATCACCAGCAACCTTTGCAGATCACAGTCCTTAGCCACAAGGTATAGATAGGGACTCTTGGTCTGGGGCAAGAGATGCTCTGTCTTCTTGGTGCTTGGGGGGGGCAACAGTGGAAGGGCTTCTAGTGTCCTGGCCCCACTGGTGGACCTCCTGATGGCACCTGGTAGTTTTGGCCACTGTGTGATACAGAGTGTTGGACTGGAGGGGCCACTGGCCGGATCCAACATTGGCCTCTCTTATGTTCTCATGTCTGGGGCAAGGGATGCTCTGTATTCCCTGGTGCTTGGGGGGGGGGGCAACAGTGGGAAGGCTTCTAGTGTCCTGGCCCCACTGCTAGACCTCCTGAGGGCCCCTGGTATTTTTGGCCACTGTATGACAGAGTGATGTATTGCATGGCCAAATACCTGTTCCAACACTGGCTTCTCTTATGTTCCCATGTCTGGGGCAAGGGATGCTCTGTATTCTTGGTGCCTGGGGAGGGGGCAACAGTGGGAGGGCTTCTGGTGTCCTGGCCCCACTGCTGGACCTCCTCAGGGCCCCTGGTATTTTCGTCCACTGTGTGACAGAGTGTTGGACTGGATGAGCCACTGGCCTGATCCAACATTGGCTTCTCTTATATTCTTATGGTCTGTTTTTGGTGTAAGTTTGTTTATAGAGAGAGAAAGGCTGCAAAGGAACACAGAGGGGCAGCCAGGACCATAGATCAAAGCAAAGGAAGAAGCTCTCCATCACACACGGTTGCATACATGACACTGCCTTATCCTGCATCAGATCCCCCTGGGTCCCTCACGGACCGTTCTGTCTACCCGACTGGCAGCAGCTCGCCAGGGTCTCAGGTTAACAACTTACACACCCGACTACCTCGTCTATTTAACTGGAGATGTCAGGGACTGAACATGCCAAGCGCAGGCTCTACCACTGAGCCCACGGCTCCTCCCAAGCAGCATAATCCATGGACACAGGAAGCTGCCCTCTACTGAATCAGTCCCCCTGGGTCCATCGTGGCCCGCAGTGTCTGCTCAGACTGGCAGCCGCTCTCCAGGGTCTCAGGCTGAGGTCCTCCACATTGTCTAACACCAGATTCTTTTAGCTAAAGAGGCTGGGGATTGAACCTGGGACCTTCTGCACGCAAAGCAGAGGCTCCTCCCCAGAGCCACAGTCCCATCAGAAGCAGAAGCCGCTGCAGGTGTAGACAGGTTTCAGAGCATCACGGCACAGCGGTCTATGGGAAATGGTCAGCCAGGGCGGTACTGTGCCTGGGCTAGACTAGGGGACACTCAGGTTCAAATTCCTCCTCAGCCAAGAAGTTCACTGGGTGACCACAGGGTTGGGTAAATCAAGGAAGACCATGTCCACCATCTGGAGCTACCACCTGGGGTTAAGGGAGTGATAAACAAGGGAACCAAAACCACAGAACCAGTTCCGCCGGTGGACCAAAAGATGCAATTCTGCTGTGTTAGCAGACAGGGGAGTAGGGCTGTGCATTCGGTAGAGCCGAACCAGGGAAAACCCGAAAAATGCCTTTTCGGCATTTTTCAAGTATTCAGCAAGCCGAATCAGAATCTCTGATCTGATTCGGCTGCCGAATACAGAATCTCTGATCTGATTCGGCTGCCGAATACAGAATGCTTTTATTCGGCATTTTTTGGCATTACCAAATACAAGATCGGGGGCGGGGATTTAAACTTTAAAGGACAGCACTTACCTTCTCTTTCCCGCCATTCTGTCTTTTTCCCGCCCTTTGCTCCGCTTTCCAGGAGGGAGAGGGGAAAGGGACCTTACATACAGCCACTCACTGCAATGCATTTGCAAATGCCATTGCAGCTTGCAAGGCTGTTGTTGCTGCTGGCTTCAAACTTGAAGCCCAATTACTAGCTTGCTTTCCCAGGGACAGAAGAGGGGGGAGGAGCACTGGCCAATACGGTTACAAGCAAGGGTGGGCACACAGCTCTCTTACTTCTAGTTCCTCCAGGACTTCATCCATAAAGTCGCTTGAATTCTTCTTGTATCCAACAGCCAGCTTGATGGCATCATTGAAGACCTGAGGAAGAAGGAGCAAGCCAGTTAGTTCCAAGGGCATGCTGGGAATTCAATTTCTTTCCCCACTCTGCCCCTGGGAAGCCCACCCCCCCCCCCCATGGCCCAGGGAATGCCCTCCTCCTGGGCAGCTGCCCTCACGCACCTTCACCACATTGGTGCCGTCGGCAGCAGAAACGAAATAAAAAGGCAGGTTGAACTTCCGTGCGAAGCTGAAGCTCTTCTGGGTCATCTTCATGTCAGCTGCAGGAGGAAACAAAAAGGGGAACGTTCCTTGCTGGGAAGGGACAGCGTCCGTACCCCAACCACCGGGGAAAGGGTGTGCACAAATGTAACACTGAAAACAGCAGTTTCTCATGCAGGACGCACCCAGCTTCCTCCTTCCCTTGCAACCTAAGCAAGTGGTGTGTGATCAGCAATTCCAGGGGTGATCTAGAAGACTATACCGCCCTCCCTCACACATCGCCTGGGCTGTTCTTAAAAAATGTTTCTGGAAAAGCTGCATGATGTGAGCAGACGAAACCATGTAACGCTGGCTCTCCGTCGTAATTAGATAGCTATGTTTTCAGGCCCAATCCAAGTTGGAGGTACTAACTTTCAAAGTCTTCAGTGGTCTGTGGCAGAGTACACTACTGTGCCACCATCGTATAGACATCACGAGGCGCACCGGCCCTGGCATTGGGACTACAGCTCTGTTAGGACACTACTGGAGCAGTGACAAATGTGCTTATTAGAGTGTGGAATGGTATGGATTTTATATTGTGAATTTTCTTCTGTTGACCGCTGTTTTAACTGCTTTAGTGGTAATGGATTATTTATAGTTTTAGTATTTATTCCTGGCTTTCGCCTCTATGATTTAGAGTTGTTGTATGGCTTTTTGCCTCTTGTTCCCATGTTGGAAGGGCGGGATATAAATCCAATAAATAAATAAATACTTGAGAGAGGACTCATTTCCCTCCTGCTCCTTAAGATGTTTGAGCTGATTAAATATTCCCAAAGTGCTATTTTTTTTAGAATTCATTGGGCTGCTGTTAAATTTCAATATACTTATATACCTGTAGTTGAGTTAATATGCTTTCAGTATATTATTTATAATTTTGTTTATAATTGTATTTATAATTTCAAACCATGCCCCGTCAAGGGTTGAATCAGCTCCCTGCACTCTCTACCACCTCCTCCTCCTTAGTCCCCCTGGGCAGCCTCATGAAGCTCGGATCCACACGGAGACCTACCGTCGATCTTGTTTGCAACCACGATGCAGGGGATCTCGGGACGGAACTCTCGCAGCTCCTTGTACCAGTTGCTCAGGTTCTTGTAGGTGATCTTCCTCTGGACATCGAAGACCTAGTGAGACAGACAGGCAGAGAAGGGGGGGGGTCTGTCGCAGCCACCCAGGACTGAACCTGCTGGATGGACCCTTGGACTACAAAGGGCACAGCAGGCCTTCTTTGGGTCTCGGCAGGGGGCTGGGAAGCATGGAGAAGCAGCTCAGGAAGGTCCTCGCCAGTTATTTCCCATGGAAGCACAGACGGCTTCAAGAGGGAATCGGATCAACATCTGGAGGAGAGGTCCATAAGTGGCTATTAGCCACAAGGCACAGACAGGAACTCTCAGTCTGGGGCAAGGGATGCTCTGTATTCTTGGTGCTTGGGTGGGGGCAACAGTGGGAGGGCTTCTAGTGTCCTGGCCCCACTGCTGATGGCACCTGGTATTTTTGGCCACTGTGTGACAGAGTGTTGGACTGGATGGGCCACTGGCCTGATCCATCATTGGCTTCTCTTATGTACTTATAAGAGGGAACTGGATAAGCATATGGAGCAGAGGTCCGTGGCTATTAGCCACCAGGTATAAATAGGAACTCTCAGTCTGGGGCAGGTGATGCTCTGTATTCTTGGTGCTTGGGGGGCGACAGTGGGAGGGCTTCTGGTGTCCTGGCCCCACTGCTGGACCTCCTGATGGCCCCTGGTATTTTTGGCCACTGTGTGACACAGAGTGTTGGACCGGATGGGCTGTTGGCCTGATCCAGCATTGGCTTCTCTTAATTTCTTATTAGAGGGAATTGGATAAGCATATGGAGCAGAGGTCCATCAGTGGCTATTAGCCACAAGGTATAGACAGGGACTCTGGGGCGAGTGAGGCTCTGTATTCTTGGTGCTTGGGGGGGTCAATAGTGGGAGGACTTCTAGTGTCTTGGCCCCACTGCTGTACCTCCTGACGGCCCCTGGTATTTTTGGCCACTGTGTGACACTATTGGACTGGATGGGTCATTGGCCTGATCCAACATTGGCTTCTCTTGTATTCTTAAAAGAAGAAAGGGACAAGGGGGATGGAGCAGGCCTGAACTAGGCTGTGGCTCCAAAAAGCCGGAAGCAGTGCTTGACAGGAAGCCAGAGGGTGCAATTCCCTGTCCAGTCTTGGTCTGCACCTGATACTGGCTGTGTAGTGAAGCTAGCAGAAGTGTGCACATGGTGATAGAATCACAGAGTTGGAAGGGACCTCCAGGGTCATCTAGTTCAACCCCCTGCGCAAGGCAGGAAATTCACAAATAACTCCCCCCACACACACCCAGTGACCACTGCTCCACACCCAGAAGATGGCAAAACAACAACAACAACAAAACCCCTCCAGGGTCCCTGGCCAAACTGGCCTGGAAAAAAATTGCTTCCTGGCCCCAAAATGGCAATCACCATTTCCCTGGGCATGTAAGAATGGGACGCTAAATCCCACAATTAAGATTTGCATGTGAAATTCCAGCCTGTTCGTTATTACCAGATTACCCACAAGGCACAAGAGCCCAATGTAGGGCCTGTGGATGCCCTGGCACCCACGAAGCGTTTTTAGAAAGTGTGTGGGGCCACGTGGGACTCCTGCCCAGCAGGCTGTGCTGTCTTGGCTGGCTGCCACAGAGACCACACACTGGAAGCTGGTAAACACAGTATGAAATCAAGGTCAGTCACAGAGCCGGAAGTCAAGAAGCCGAGAAGACAAGTCAAGGTTGCAGGTTGCAAGGACAAGGAGCAGCTGCTATGCACACAAAGGTACAGGTCTGAGTGAGCAAAGTTACTGCCATGTTGAGCCAAGTGAACTGAGTGCTTTTGAGCAGGTCCTTCTTTCCCTGGGGTTGAGTCTGCAAAGGCTTACAGCTCTTCCCTCTGCCGGAGCTGAAGCCTGGCATTCCTCCTTCGCTCCTGCATAGTCAGCCTCTGGCGTGTCCTACATCTGGAACACTCAGGAGAACTAGGCTGGGAGTCTGGCCTTGGGGTGTCTGCAACTGGGGGTGCTGGGCCAGGCTCAGGATCGTCCTCTCCTTCTGGCTGCACCTCCTGTGCAGCTGGTGGGGGATCTTCCTCCTCAGGTATCGTTGAGGGTTCTTCTACTAAGCTGTCTCCAATGAGGCTGGGTTGCTCCCTGCCTCTTCCTCATCTGAGCAGTAGTCAGCCTCGGCAGAGCTAGTACCCACGACACTGGGCTTCTGACTGCCCACTGAAGATATGATTGGCTGGGCTGATTAAATCAGCATTGCTTTGGCGACAGCTGCCACCATGGCATTGGCTTTATTCACAGTATCACACAGAGTTGGAAGGGTCCCTAGAGGCCATCTAGTCCAACCCCCTGCTCAATGCAGGATCAGCCTGGAGCATCCCTGACTAGTGTTCGCTCTCACGCTCCTCTT
The DNA here is from genome assembly GCA_029375565.1 of Gekko gecko. NCBI lineage: Eukaryota > Metazoa > Chordata > Lepidosauria > Squamata > Gekkonidae > Gekko > Gekko gecko. Next base: position 17,127 of record JAPDNY010000177.1, on the reverse strand, counting down.
CCACAAGACAAAGAGAGGAGATTGGATTTATACCCCGTCCTTCACTACCCAAGGGAGTCTCAGAGTGGCTTACAAACTCCTTTTCCCTTCCCCTCCCTGCAATAGACACCCTGTGAGGTCGGTGGGCCTGAGAGAGCTCTGACAGCAACTGCTCTTTTTTCAAGGACAGCTCTTGTCAGAACTATGGCTTGCCCAAGGTCATCCAGCAGGTGTAAGTGGAGGGGTGGGGAATCAAACCCGGTTCTCCCAGATTAGAGTCCCTGCACTTAACCACTACACCAAACTGGCTGCTCTTGCCCCCAACACTTAAATCACTGCTCTTGCCCCCAGCACTTTGGTTTCTTCTGTGTGGGGCCACGCTTTCTGTGGCGGCCGCCTTGTGGCTGGCCCCGCCTCCCTTGGTAGCCACTTTGTGGTTGCGCCTACCATCCTATGCCAGAATTCCAAAGGTGCCCACAGGATCGAAAAGTTTGGGGACCCCCGTTACAAGGTCTTGGTGAAGAATGGGGGTGGGGTGGGCCTCAAACCAGGGATTCTTGTCTCAGGCCCCACGGGCCTTAGTCCCACAGCCCCAGGGCTACCTGCCAGCAAAAGGAATGGCCGGCCTGCCCACAGGCGCCACCACTGAAGATGGCCAGAGGGGGGTACTGCATTTTCACCTCGGCAGGATCTGCTGACCTGAAGGCCCGCCTCCTGAGTCTGTCACTTTATACAGACTCAGCGGCTCGTGGGGCACTCGGAGCCCCCCCCCTCAATCCCTGCCGAGCCAGCTCACCTACTCGCAGGCCGCCAGCCCTGAGCTGCACCAGCTGACCGGGCCGAGGTCCTTACCATGATACAAGCGTGGGCCTTGTGGTAGTAAGAGGCGTGCATGCTGTGGAAGCGCTCCTGCCCAGCCGTGTCCCAGAAATCTGAAAAGAAGAAGCCGGGAGTTTGTCAGAGCAGAGGAAAAAGAGCCGTGTCCCAGCCTGCCTCCAAGTCAAAAGTCATTTATTATGGTATTACACCAGTGCGAAACGCGGAATAAAATATACCGTAGTCGTCACCCAAAATCGTTAAAAGTGTCAGATAAAACTATAATAAACTTTGTAAAAGAAAGCGTAAATAACATTCCAATGATACATAAGGATGTATTATGAGAGAAGGATTCTAACCTTTAAGACTTAAAATTTATAAAATTGTATTGGCGTGTTGTACTCTTAATGTTTCCTTACTTTCTTGAATCTTCAGTCGGGTTTTGCAGGCGGCTGCACAGAAGGTCACGCAAAGTGTGTATCTGACTTGTATGTCCCAGGTTGAAACGTCAATGGCAGCCCGCACATGAGCTCCCCTCCCACCAGGTAGGAAATTGGTCCCATTTATATGCAGGGCTCCCCATCTCACCAGAGGGAAACCTGGCTTTAAAAGGAGGTGGTTCTGCTGGTGTAGACAGGAGGGGCTCTTCTTCTTCTTACCCCAGATAGTCTTAGTAAAAGCTAGTCGAATACGACTCTAGGGGGCAGTGCTCATCTCCATTTCCAAGCCGAAGAGCCAGCGCTGTCCGAAGATGTTTCCGTGGTCATGTGGCCGGCAGGACTAAACTCCGAGGTGCATGGAACGCTGTTACCTTCCCACCAAAGCGGGACCTATTTATCTACTTGCAATTTCTTGCTTTCAAACTGCTAGGTTGGCAGGAGCTGGGGCCAGAGATGGGAGCTCACTCCGTCACGCGGCACTTGGGCCTTGAACTGCCGAACTACCGACCTTCCGGTCTGCAGCTCAACAACTTAACCTCTAAGCCACCGCAACCCCTAGATAGTCTTAGAGGTATATGCTATTATACTCTGAAACAGCCAAATGCAAGTTCTGTATGAATGCATCTAAGCGATATTTATCTGTATCCTGTCATTTTTTGATTCTTTAAAAAAATGTGAATGACATTTATTTGTTTACAATGTTTTTGCTCATTTTTTATTTTCCTGGAAACAAGCTCCCCCCCCCCCCAGTTTTTCTGAGCTTATAAGGGGTAATATTTTCACTTAATGTGATTATTTTTTGGTGAGAGTTCTTTACAGAAAATCAGGGCTCTTCTGTAGCAGGAACTCCTTTGCATATTAGGCCACACACCCCTAATGTAGCCAATCCTCCAAGAGCTGACAGTCGCCCCTGTAAGGAGAGCTCTGTAAGCTCTTGGAGGATTGGCTACATTAGGGGTGTGTCGCCTAATATGCAAAGGAGTCCCTGCTACAAAAAGAGCCCTGCATAAAATTATCCAACAACTCATCTTTCTGCAGATTCCCAGGCAGATTTTCAAAACATGTCGGGAATTTCATGTTCACCTTCTGATTGCACCTTGTTTAATTCATTTACCTGATGCCCTTATTCACTGCCTTTCCATTGAAATATATCAAGATAGGTGGCTGTGTTTGTCTTCAGCAGTAGAACATAAGAACATAAGAGAAGCCAATGTTGAATCAGGCCAATGGCCCATCTAATCCAACACTCTGTCACACAGCGGCCAAAATATACCAGGTGCCATCAGGAGGTCCAGCAGTGGGGCCAGGGCACCAGAAGCCCTCCCACTGCTGCCCCCTCCAGCACCAAGAATAGAGTGCATCACCTGCCCCAGATTGAGAGTTCCCATCTATACCCTGTGGCTAATAGCCACTGGTGGACTTCTGCTCCATATGTTTATCTAATTTCCTCTTGAAACTGTCCATGCTTGCAGCTGCCACGACCTCCTGTGGCAGTGAATTCCATCTGTTAATCACTCTTTGGGTGAAGAAGTATTTCCTTTTATCTGTTCTAACCCGACTGCTCAGCAATTTCAGAGAGTGCCCACGAGTTCTTGTATTGTGAGAAAGGGAGAAAAGTACTTCTTTCTCAACCTGCTCAATCCCATTCATAATCTTATAAACCTCGATCATGTCACCTCTCAGGCGTCGTTTCTCCAAGCTAAAGAGCCCCAAGCATTTTAACCTTTCTTCATAGGGAAGGTGTTCCAACCCTTTGATCATTCTAGTTGCCCTTCTCTGCACTTTTTCCAATGCTATAATATCCTTTTTGAGATGTGGTGACCAGAACTGTACACAGTATTCCAAATGAGGTCGCACCAATGATTTATACAGAAAAGAGAAAAGAGTCCGGGAGAACCTTAGAGGCGAACGAAATTTGTGGCCGGGGAGGAGCTTTCCGGAGTCTCGGCTCACTTCTTCAGATCTGAAGTGCAACTACGGGACTCCTGCTCTTCTCATGTAAAGAATGTTCAAAACGGATGGCAACCATTTAAATTTGGGACAGCAGACCTGCATGCAAAAGCCATTGCAAAACCAAACCGAAACAGGAGGCTTGGCCTTCAGCCCCCTGTCTTTATTAAAACGTTTGCATCCTGCCTTTCCTCGCACTTCACGGTGTCGATCGTGCCCTGAGCGGTCTTACCCACGAGGACTTTCTTGCCATCCACGGTGGCCGTGTGCTTGTAGAGCGTCAACGCAAACGTAGAGAGCTGCTGAGTCTGGCTGAGAAAATGGTCAAGGAGATGCCTTACAGAGGTGAGAACTGCTGGGGAGGGGGGGAAAAAAAACCCTTCAGAGACAACATGGCCAAGATGTCCAGTAGAGGCAAACAGTTGACTTCAGGTTCTTCAGATATGCTCCAGTGGGCCCTTGCTGAACTCACAAGCCAGAAGGCCACAGAGATGTTCTCTCTCTGTGTGTGTGTACATGATGCTTTCTCCCTTCTGCCCAGAGAAGGGGTGTGGGCGTGCACGATCTGCATTTCTGAAGACGAGCGTGTGGCTACGTCAACCAAAATGGTACCTACAGCGGCTCAATTCAATTTAAATTAAAAAAATGAATGATTCCCCCTTCGCCGAGCACGCCTGCTGCAAAGCCTCAAAGGATACAAGCCATCCAGGAGAAACCGCTCCATCAACCTGCAAGCGGAGAGAAAGAAGAAGACCGGTAAGCAAAATAGCCCCATTCACAACATCCCAGCGGCGAGAAAGACTAGAAGGAAGGCCTTCCCGCTCAAGAGAGTTGGCTACCCAGGCAACCATGAGGCAGCATGCCACAAGAACGAGAGGGCATTCAGCACAGGGTACCCTTAGGCCACCAGACCTGCCAAGGGCAGCAGTGGGCAGCCCTTCTCTTTCACAGCCCGGAAAGTGATGGGTGCGGGGATGAAAAGCAGGGGTGTCATCTCTGAGTTGGGGGGTCTCTCCCTGTGCAGGCAGCTTAGAGGGACCATTCATCGCCCTGTGCTCCAGATGGGCATTCTGGTCTTTTGTTTTAATGCAACCCACAATAATTTTCTATTTATCTATCTGTCCATCTGTTTATCATCTACCTATCTACCTGCCTACCATCTGTCTACCTATCTCCTGCCTTTCTTTCCTCACAAGGACTACCAAGGTGACGAACCAATCAAAATGTGCATAATAAAAAACATATTTTAAAATTCCATAAAGATGCCAAACAATGAAATCTGATGCACTGGCTTAGGGAGCAAAGCTGCCTTTTCCTGCTTAACGAACATCTGTTCAGTCCGGAGAAGGTAACGTGCCTCTTGCTGATATTCAACCCCCCCCATCTCCCCCCAGGTTTCTCCCAGCCCTGAAACGGGGTCACCACCTCTGAGTTCAGAAACTCCTGCAGGTTTGGGGTTGGAGCATGGGGAGGGGGCTCAGCACGGTATCACGCCGTAGAGCACGCCCTGCAAAAGTGCTGTTTCCTTCTTGAGGGTCCGGAGCACCCTCGCCCCAGCCTGAGAGTTCCTAGCTATGTTGTTGTTGTTGTTCAGTCGCACAGTCGAGGCCGACTCTTCGCGACCCCATGGACCAGACCACGCCAGGCCCTCCTGTCTTCCGCTGTCCGCTGAAGTTTGCTCAATTTCATGTTCGTTGCATCGGTGACACTGTCTCATCCTTTGCCGTCCCCTTCTTCTTTGACCTTCAGTCTTTCCCAGCTTCAGGGTCTTCTCCAGTGAATGCTCCCTTCTCATTTGGTGGCCAAAGTATTTGAGCTTCAGCTTCAGGATCTGGCCTTCCAGGGAACAATCAGGGTTGATTTCTTTTAGCTATACCTTGTGGCTAATAGCCACTGATGGACCTCTGCTCCATATAAAAACATCAGAGAAGCCAGTGTTGGATCAGACCAGCAGCCCATCCAGTCCAACACTCCTGTGTTACCCAGGGGCCAAAAATACCAGGTGCCATCAGGAGCTAGAGGTCCTCCCACTGTTGACTCCCCCCCCCGGCACCAAGAATACAGAGCATCCCTTGCCCCAGACCAAGAGTTCCTATCTATACCTGGTGGCTAAGAGCCATTGATGGACCTCTGCTCCAGATGTTGATCCAATTCATAAGAACGTAAGAGAAGCAAATGCTGGATTGGGCCAATGGCCCACCCAGTCCAACACTCTCTGTGTCACACAGTGGCCAAAGATACCAGGTGCCATCAGGAGGTCCAGCAGTGGGGCCAGGACACCAGAAGCCCTCCCACTGCTGCCCCCCCACAAGCAGCAATAATACAGAGCATCACCTGCCCCATCCTGAGAGTTCCTATCTATACCTGGTGGCTCAGAGCCACGGAGGGACCTCTGCTCCAGTGTTCCCTCTAAGCTGAGTCAGTGTGAGCTAGCTCACAGTTTTTTAGCCTCCGGCTTACACAAATTTTTGCCTTAGCCCAGAAAGGAGGGCTCCAGAGTATACTAACTCATGCAGCAGCCAAATTTCACTCGCTCACAACTTTCATGCTGGGAGCTCACAAAGTGGGATTTTTGCTCACCAGACTCCCCAGCTTAAAGGGAGCATTGGGGGGTAGTGTTCCCTCTAAGCTGAGTCAGTGTGAGGCAGCTCAGAGTTTTTTTAGCCTGCAGCTCACACATGATTGCCTTCGCTCAGGAAGGATGGCGGTCCAGAGCAATGCTCCCTCTAAGCTGTGGCGTCTGGTGAACAAAACTAGTTTGTGAGCTACCGGCATTAAAGTTGTGAGCGAGCGATTCAGCGGCTGCATGAATTAGTTTGCTCTGGAGCCCTCCCTTCCCGAGCTGAGACAAAAATGTGTGAGCTGGAAGCTTAAAAAACCCTCTGAGCTGGCTCATACGAACTCAGCTTAGAGGGAACACTGCCTGTCAGCAATGCTCCTCTGAGCTGTGGAGTCCCGCAAGCAAAAATTCTACTTTATGGGCTATTGGCATTCAAGTTGTGAGTGAGTGATGTGGCTACCTGCATGAATTAGTTTGCTCTGGAGCCCTCCCTTCCTGGGCTAAGACTCAGGCGTGTGAGCCAGAGGCTAAGAAACTGTGAGCTAGCTCCCACGAACTCAGCCTAGAGGGAACACTGCCTGTGAGCCATGCTCCCTCTAAGATGCGGACTCTTGCGAGCAACAATTCTCCTTTGTGAGCCGCTGGCATTAAAGTTGTGAGCGAGCGATCTGGCCTCTGCATCAATTAGTTTGCTCTGGAGCCATATCCTTCCTGGGCAAAGACACAAATGGGTGTTGTTGTTGTTCAGTCACACAGTTGAGTCCGACTCTTCGCGACCCCATGGACCAGATCATGCCAGGCCCTCCTGTCTTCCGCCGTCCGCTGAAGTTTGCTCAATTTCATGTTCGTTGCATCGATGACACTGTCTGACCATCTCATCCTTTGCCGTCCCCTTCTTCTTTGACCTTCAGTCTTTCCCAGCATCAGGGTCTTCTCCAGTGAATGCTCCCTTCTCATTTGGTGGCCAAAGTATCTGAGCTTCGGCTTCAGTATCTGGCCTTCCAGGGAACCGTCAGGGTTGATTTCTTTTAGGATTGACTGATTTGATCTCCTTGCAGTCCAAGGGACTCTCAAGAGTCTTCTCCAGCACCACAGTTCAAAAGAATCTATTCTTCGGCGCTTGGCCTTCCTTATAGTCCAACTCTCGCAGCCATACATGACTACAGGGAATACCATTGCTTTGACCATGCGGACTTTTGTGGGCAAGGTGACGTCTCTGCAAACCTAAGCAAACAAATGGGTGAGCTGGAGGCTAAAAAAACTGTGGGCCGGCTCACACTCACTCAGCTGAGAGGGAACGCTGCTCCAGAGCAAAGTGATTCATGCCGCAGCCCAACTGCTCGCCCGCCACTTTCAGTAGGGCTTTTGCTTGCAGGATCCCACAGGTGAGTGGGGGGGGGGACACCGGTCCTGCTCCAGGTGTTCAGCCCGCCCCCTCGTGGCCGCCGCCGCCCCCCTCGGGCTCCCCCCCAAAGGTCTCCCGGCGCCTCCCGCCCGGGAGCTCCCGCCTCCCCCGCCCGGGAGCCGCCGCCACCGCCGCCCACGCACTTGGACTTGCCGACGGCGCTGTCGCCCAGGCAGATGATCTTGACGTTCTCGGCGTCGTCGTACTTCGCCGGGTCCGGCAGCTCCGCGCCCGGCTCGTTCCCCCGCGCGTCGCCCCCTGCCCCGCCCGCCGGCGCCCCTCCTCATCTTCCTCCGGCGCCATGGCGACGCCCGGCCCGGCTCCCGCGGCCTACCTCCGCCGCCGCCCGGGCCTGCCGCCGTTGCCTAGCGACCACGGCCCGGCCGCGCCCCGCCCACCCGCCTCTCCGCCCCGCCCCTCCCGGACTGGCCAATCCGGATTCGCCCCGCCCCCGCACAAACTGGGAGCCAATCCGCATTGGGAGCCGTTGCTCCGCCCCCTCGCTCCCTCCCTGCAGGACCTGGAGCGCGCCGGTGCGTGGTGGGGGGGTCGGGAGGGGAAAGAGGGGGGATCCGAGTCCAGCCTTTTTTTGCAAGGGGGTGGGGGGGGGTCTTTGCTGCAAGGCGGCTTGGCTGTGCAGGGGGCGGGTGCAAGCGGGGCGGCCGGGGGTGTGTGTGTTTGGTGGGGTGGGGAAGAGCCCCTTGCAAAGCGTGGTCCCCGGGTTGCCAGCTCTGGACAGGGAGACGCCTGGAGATTTGGGGAGCGGAGTCTGGAGAAGGCGGCGTCTGGGGAGGGGGAGGCGTTAAAGGTCAAGGTTCCCCCTCGCTCGAAAGCCGGTCGGATCCGACGCTGGGGTCGCGGCGCTCCTCTCCGTTTCCAAGCCGAACAGCCAGCGCTGTCCGAAGACGTTTCCGTGGCTTATTTCCGTTTCCAAGCCGAAGAGCCGGCGCTGTCCGAAGACGTTTCCGTGGTCACGTGGCCGGCGTGACTAAACGCCGAGGCGCACGGAACGCTGTTCCCTTCCCACCGAAGTGGTACCTATTTATCTACTTGCAATTTCTTGCTTTCGAACGGCTAGGCTGGCAGGAGCTGGGGCCAGAGACGGGAGCTCGGGTATAAATAAAACCATGAGAGTCCACCATGGAAAGCAGCCATTTCTCCACCGAACTGGTCTTGGCTGTGTGGAGGTCAGTGGTGAGAGCAGGGGGATCTTCAGGTGCTCCCCTGGAGGGGGGACAACCGTAGGAAATCCGGATCAGACCAGGTTCTGCACTCTCTGACTCCCCCCCCGCCCCCCAGTAGGGGTTTGCTGGTGCCCCAATTGGGGGGGGTTATTGCATCTTTTTGCAAGCGGGACCCCAAGAGCAGTTCTTTGCAAGGCTGCCGGCTTTGGGTTAGGAAATACTTGCAGGTTTTAGGGGTGGAGACTGGGGAAGGCACGGTTTGGGGAGGGGCAGAGAGCCAGTCTGGTGTAGTGGTGAGGAGCGCGGACTCTAATCTGGGAGAACCCGGCTTGATTCCCCCGCTCCTCCACATGCAGCTGCTGGTGTGGCCTTGGGTCCGTCACGAGTTCTCTCAGAGCTGTTCTCTCAAGAGCAGTCCTCAAAAGAGCTCTCTCGGCCCCGCCCTGCCTCACAGGGTGTCTGTTGTGGGGAGGGGAAGGGAAAGGAGGTTGTCAGCCGCTCTGAGACTCCTGAGTGAATGGCGGGTTATAACGAGTTGCTTTTAAATGTTTTATGCGGATTTGGCACCTGGTGCCGATAAAGGGGAGCTGCCCTGAGCCCATTTGCAGGGAGGGTGGGATACAAATGTAATGAATAAATAAATAAATCCAATCTCCTCCTCTTCCTCCTTCACCAAGGTGTCATACCAGAGAGTCCACCCTCCAAAGCAGCCATTTTCTCAAGGGGAACTGATCTTGGTTAGGAGCTCCTCCCTACGCCTCATCCGGTTCCCCTCTCTCCTCCCTCTTCCCAGCGGTGAGCCCAGAGTCAGGTCCACGTGGGCGACTCCCTGTTTCCTTTGTTCTTCTCACAACAACCCCAGCACGCTCTGTGGCCGAATGGGGGATCCGAACCCAGGCCTTCTACATCTGAGCGTAGATTCAAGTGGGTCGCCAGGTTGGCCTGAAGCGGCAGAGCAGAGTTCAAGTCCAGGGGCACCTTGGAGACCCACAAAGTTTCATCCTGGGTCTGCATGCACCCTTCTTCAGATACCAACGCGGCTACCCACCCCAGTCTATCTTCTAGGAATATTCCTAGTTAGCAGCAATGATCACAGATTAAATAGTAGGGATCTTTAAAACGTGTGCCTTGGTGTTTAGTCATGCCGGCCACATGACCACGGAAACATCTTCGGACAGCGCTGGCTCTTCGGCTTTGAAACGGAGATGAGCACCGCAACCCTAGAGTCGGATTTGACTGGCTTTTGAGCAAGGGAACCTTTACCTTTTACCTTAAAACGTGTTGTATATTCAGGTGGGTTGGCCATGGTGGTCTGAAGCAGGAGAACCAAGTTTGGGTCCTGTCAGGCACCTTTTAAGACCAACCAAGTTTACTTCCTAGAATTAAAACTTTGTTGGCCTTAAAAGGTGCCACAGGACTCCGACTTCATTCTAGATCTGAGTATAACTTCGTGACCACCACGCCATCTCTTGCTTCAGCTGCCGTGAGCCCTTTCCCCAAGAAACCAAAGGAATCAAACGCAACCCTCTCGTTATTTATTTACTTACATTCTTTGAAGCCCACCGTGATCAAGGCAGATTATTACACAGTGTGAGACAAATGCAGTCAAAGGATCCCGCATCTTCATAAGCAATGTAACCGGACTAGGATTCCAGGATGAGACCCTTGGCATCAATAGGTATTTGTTGTTGTTGTTCAGTTGCACAGTCGGGTCCGACTCTTCGCGACCCCATGGACCAGATTACGCCAGGCCCTCCTGTCTTCCGCTGTCCGCTGAAGTTTGCTCAATTTCATGTTCGTTGCATCGGTGACACTGTCTAACCATCTCATCCTTTGCCGTCCCCTTCTTCTTTGACCTTCAGTCTTTCCCAGCATCAGGGCCTTCTCCTCCAGTGAGGGTTCCCTTCTCATTTGGTGGCCAAAGTATTTTTTTTTCCATAAGTGTTTTTTATTTTGAACAACATCTTCAACAGTACATTCATAACACATATTAACACCAAGAATTAGCCAACATTTCAGCCTTTAAGAGTCCTTATTAAAAATATAACAGATCTTTGTAATAAGAGTTATTTGGAATCACTCCTTCTTCTGCGAGATAAGTCACTGCCGGGAAACCAAATTTCTTGAAAGCTTTTTGAATAAGAGACAATTTTACCATAGATAAAGTGTTCCCAGACTTTGTTTTGCCAACAATGGAGAGTAGGTTGAATTTTGTTTTTCCAGTACTGGGCTAATGTTATTTGTGCGATAGCTAATAATGTTGCTATTAACGCTCTAGTGACTTTTCTTTTACAGGTATGTGGGAGAACATCCAACAGGACCGTTTCAGGTAGAAAAGGTAAGTTGATTCTCGTAATTTTGTGGATTTGTTGTATAATTTGAGTCCAGAAGGAGCTGCAGTGGCTCAAGTGGTTAAGACGCTGAACTGCAGGCCGTGGAAGGTCAGTAGTTCAGCAGTTCGAGACCCGGGTGCCGCATGACGGGGTGAGCTCCCGTCTCTAGTTCCAGCTCCTGCCAACCTAGCAGTTCGAAAGCAAGAAATTGCAAGTAGATAAATAGGTACCACTTTGGTGGGAAGGTAACAGCGTTCCGTGCGCCTTGGTGTTTAGTCATGCCGGCCACATGACCACGGATACGTCTTCGGACAGCGCTGGCTCTTCGGCTTTGAAACGGAGATGAGCACCGCAACCCTAAAGTCGGATTCGACTGGCTTTCGAGCAAGGGAACCTTTACCTTTACCTTGAGTCCAGAACTGTTGTGACGAGGGACATGACCACCAACAGTGTAGAAAATCTTCAGTCTTCCCACATTTTTTCCAGCAGAGTTTATTTATTTTTGGATCAATTTTATTTCGTATTTGAGCTTCAGCTTCAGGATCTGGCCTTCCAGGGAACAGTCAGGGTTGATTTCTTTTAGGATTGACTGATTTGATCTCCTTGCAGTCCAAGGGACTTGTCTCAAGAGTCTTCTCCAGCACCATAGTTCAAAAGAATCTTTTCTTCGGCGCTCGGCCTTCCTTATCGTCCAACTCTCGCAGCCATACATTGCTACAGGGAATACCATTGCTTTGACCATGCGGACTTTTGTTGGCAGGGTGATGTCTCTGCTTTTTATCATGCTGTCTAGATTTGCCATCGCTTCCCTCCCCAGGAGCAGGCGTCTTTTAATTTCATGGCTGCAGTCACCGTCTGCAGTGATCAATGGGTATAGGCTGGAGTAACTCTGCAGAAGACAGTCCTGAGGGCGGCTTGTCAGGCGAACCTCATGAGAAGGCCCTTTGTGAGTTGTTGGTGCTGCTGTCGTTAGGATGAGGATCAGCAGCGGGCGGAGGCAGTGTGCGGTTTTCCTTCCCCTCCTGTGCATCCCCCAGTTTGTCCGCCGCCGCATTTCCCCTCCAGCCTGCATTGACCCACCTGGTGCTTCTTGCAGGCCGATGCTTTTGGGACAGGCAGCCCCGGAAGGCCCAGCTGCCACAAGCAGCCCCCATTGCCACCATCCAGGGCGGAGGGAGCTCACGAGCAGGATGAAGGCCGTGTTGTGCGCCCCCAGCGGGTGCTGCAGCTCACCCTGGCCATTGTCAAGCCTGACGCGGTGGCTCATCCCCTCGTCCTGGAGGTAAGGAGCATAACGACTTGTTTTTCTCCTCTTGCCCCTTCTTGTGCTGAGACGCGTCTCCTTCTTTGTGAACTGCACCATTTATTGATGCTCTGTAGCCAGACCCACTTGGGAATTTCCTGGAGTTTGGGGGCTAGAGCCATGGGAAGGGGGGGTTGGGAAGGAGAGGGACCTTCTTTAGCTAGGAGAAACGACGGCCGAGGGGTGACACGATCGAGGTTTACAAGATTATGCGTGGGATTCAGCAGGTCGAGACAGGAGTAGTTTTCTCCTTTCTCACGATACAAGAACTCGTGGGCACTCCATGAAATTGCCGAGCAGTCGGGTTAGAGTGGATAAAAGGAAGTCCTTCTTCACCCAAAGAGTGATTAACACATGGAATTCACTGCCAAAGGAGGTGGTGGCGGCTACAAGCATGGACGGCTTCAAGAGGGAATTAGATAAGCATATAGAGCAGAAGTCCATCAGTGGCTATTAGCCACAAGGTATAGGTAGGAACTCTCAGTCTGGGGCAAGGGATGCTCTGTATTCTTGGTGCTTGGAGGGAGGGGCAACAGTGGGAGGGCTTCTGGTGTCCTGGCCCCACTGCTGGACCTCCTGATGGCAGCTGGTATTTTTGGCCACTGTGTGACACAGGAGTGTTGGACTGGATGGACCATTGGCCCGATCCAACACTGGCTTCACTTATGTTCTTATGTCTGGGGCCAGGGATGCTCTGACTTCTTGGTGCTTGGGGGGGAACAGTGGAAGGGCTTCTAGTGTCCTGGTCCCACTGCTGGACTTCCTGAGGGCACCTGGTATTTTTGTCCACTGTGTGACAGAGTGTTGGACTGGAGGGGCCACTGGCCTGGTCCAACATGGGCTTCTCGTATGTTCTCAGCAGGCTACGATGCCATAAAATCCACACTCCAAAATGGCCATTTTCTCCAGGAAGATCATTTCAGAGGTTAGCGATGTTGGTCTCTGTTTTTTCTGTTTTGTTGCCACGAAGTTGACTTCTGGCAACCGCATAGGGATTTTATGGCAAGAGACGTTCAGACGTGGTTTGGCATCGCCTGCCTCTACAGAGCAAACGTAGACTTCCTTGCTGGTCTCCCTTCCAGCTACCAGCCAGAGCTGCCCTTGCTTGGCATCCAAGATCCAGGAAGACTGGTCTCTCCTCGGCTCTCCAGCTTAGGGCTGGTCAGCCATAGAACAGCCGAATTCAAGCCCGGCGGCACCTTAGAGACCAACAAGGTTTTCGGGGTAGAGACTTTAGAGGCTCAAAGCTCCCTTCGTCAGCTGTCTGACTGTGGCAGCTTCGACTCTTGAAAACTAAATGTTTTGGTGGTCTGTAAGTTGCTACTTGATTGTTCCCTGGAAGGCCAGATCCTGAAGCTGAAGCTCAAATACTTTGGCCACCAAATGAGAAGGGAGCATTCACTGGAGAAGACCCTGATGCTGGGAAAGATTGAAGGTCAAAGAAGAAGAAGACGGGGACGGCAAAGGATGAGATGGTTAGACAGTGTCATCGATGCAACGAACATGAAATTGAGCAACCTTCAGTGGACAGCGGAAGACAGGAGGGCCTGGCGTAATCTGGTTCATGGGGTCACGAAGAGTCGGACTCGACTGTCCGACTGAACAAAGGTACTACTGGGGGCTGCGGTGGCTCAGTGGTTAAGACGCTGAAGCTGCAGACCGGAAGGTTGGTAGTTCAGCAGTTCAAGACCCGAGCGCCGCGTGACGGAGTGAGCTCCCGTCTCTGGCTGCAGTTCCTGCCAACCTAGCAAGAAAGCAAGAAATTGCAAAGTAGATAAACAGGTACCGCTTCGGTGGGAAGGTGACTGCGTTCCGTGCGCCTCAGTGTTTAGTCAAGCCGGCCACATGACCACGGAAACATCTTCAGACAGTGCTGGCTTTTCGGCTTGGAAACGGAAATAAGCACCGGACCCCTAGAGTCGGATTTGACTGGCTTTCGAGCAAGGGAGACCTTTACCTTTAAGGTACTACTGGACTGGAATCTAGGTTTTCTCCAGGAGAAAGGCTCTCTGTGGCCTGGAGATCAGCTCTGAGATGCCAGGAGATCTCCAGGTCCCCCTGTAGGTTGGCAACCCCTTTTTGTGTATATCCCCACAATGAGGTGTGTGTGCAGAGAGGTCTGGGCTGACAGACTCAGGCACGGCCCCCCTGTGTCTATGGCATCCCCCGCCTTACTGGTACTTGGGGCTTAAAGGGTTTATGTCTTTTTTTCCCCTCTGCCCAGGCTGTGCACGAGACCATTCTGAGCAACAGATTCCTGATTGTCCGATGCAGGGACCTGGTGTGGAGCAAGCAGGACAGCCGGCAGTTCTACCGGGAGCACTCAGGTCGGAGCCGCCCTCCCGCCCTCTTTCTCCAAACATCAATAATTTCCCCCTATAATTTCCCCCTAAAGTGTGATCTAGGGATGCAGTTGTGGTCAGCAGACAATTGTAACAGCCGGCTCTGAGTTTGGGGATCTGGGAAGTGATTTCTGTTCTTCCAATCCATAAAACGGGGTTGCATCTTAAATAATGAGAAGAAGAAAAATGGTAGGCAGGTAATTTAGATCTACTCAGGAAGGTGGGGTAGGGCTGAGTCACTTGTAGGAGTTCCCCAGACTGTGGACATGCTAATAAAGGAGCTTTCCTGAGGAGGTTCTTTTGCATATGGATTGGCGGTTGAAATCCTAATCTTATCTGTAGTGGTATTGTAAGATCAGTAGATATAAATTACCTGCCTACCATTTTTCTTCTTCTCATGTCGACACAGAGAATACTCCATCTTTCTGTGTAATACCTCTGAGGATGCCAGTCGCAGCTGCTGGCGAAACGTCAGGTCCTGCAGTGTCAAGACCACGGCCATACAGCCCGGAAAATCTACAACAGCTAATTTTTAGAGTGAATTTTTATCCCTCCCATTCTTCCACCAGGGAAGTCTGGGCGGCGTGCGTGCTTCTCTCTTTCTCCATGTTATTCTGGCAAGAACCACGTCGGGTGGGTTGGGATGAGAGAGGGTGTGACTGGCCCAGGGTCCCCCGGTAAGTTTCATGGTTAGCAGAGACTTGTCCCTGGCCTCCTTGCTCTTAGTCCAATGAAAGCCTCTGAGGTACAGTGGTTAACAGTGGTGGACTCTAATCTGGAGAGCCCGGTCTGCTTCCCCTCTCCTCCTTCACATGAACCCTGATGGATGACCTTGGGCCAATCACAGTTCTCTCAGAACTCTCTCAGCCCCACCTACCTCATGAGATGCCTGTTGTGCGGAGGAGAAGGGAAGGCAATTGTAAACCACTCTGAAGACTCTTTAAGGTAGAGAAAAGTTGGGGTATAAAAGAAGAAAAAGAGAAGAGATTGGATTTATACCCTGCCTTTCACTCAGAATCTCAGAGCCGCTTACAGTCTCCTTTCCCTTCCTCTCCCCGCAGCAGACACTCTGTGAGGTAGGTGGGGCTGAGAGAGCTCTGAGAGAACCGCTCTTGAGAGAGCCACTCTGAAAGGACTTGTGACTGACCCAAAGTCACACCAGCAGCTGCATGTAGTGGAATGGGGAATCAAACCCAGTTCTCCCAGATTAGAGTCCACTCTTCTAACCGCTACACCAAACTGGCTCTCATTGGACTAGGAGCAAGGGCACCAACTCTTCTTCTCTAGCGTCTATACCACTTTCACTAATCCCTCTGGTGGTAAATCCCCCATATGTCCACGTGGCAAACAGTATCAGTAGAAAGTCCTGGGTACCCACCGTATGTCTGTTTCCAAAGCTGTCAGCTGATCACATGTAGGGGTGCTCACGGATTCAGCCCGGACTCATTGGGTTTCTGCGTGGAAATGACGAATCCGTGTATCTTCTGGGAAACGGCCTCCATCTGTGCTGCTCTTGGACCTGGACCTGTTCTCTGCCTAATATGATTCCTGGAGTGGGTGGGAGGACACACATGTAGCGAATGTGGAGGTGCTGAGCACCCAGAAGAGAATTTGTGGTGGGGAGACCGGCCGGTGGGGGAGGCCCCGTGAGCTGCGTGGGAGTGACTCACTCGCTGTCTTCCTTGTTCCAGGGCGCTTTTTCTACCAGCGGCTGGTGGAGTTCATGGCCAGGTATGTCCGAGAATTCCCCACAGAGGGGCACAATGGCGTGTGCAGCCAGCAGCCAGATCCTATTTGCTGTCCTAGTGTATTGGTTAGCAGAATGAGCTGTGAGCCAGGAAGTGCTTGATTCAGATCTCGCCTGAGGCTGTTAAGCAAAATGCTATCTCAGCTGTGGCCTCGTAGGTAGAACAAGGGGGAAATAACACTGGTTCAGCTTGCAGGGTTGTTGTAAAGATTACTTATCTATCTATCTATCTATCTATCTATCTATCTATCTATCTATCTATCTATCTATCTATCTCTATATCTATCTATCTATCTCTATATCTATCTATCTATCTGTCTGTCTGTCTGTCTGTCTCTATATCTATCTGTCTGTCTGTCTGTCTCTATATCTGTCTGTCTGTCTGTCTGTCTGTCTGTCTGTCTGTCTGTCTCTATCTATCTATCTATCTATCTATCTATCTATCTATCTATCTATCTATCTATCTATCTATCTCTATATCTATCTGTCTGTCTGTCTGTCTGTATCTATCTATCTATCATCTATCTATCTATCTATCTCTGTCTGTCTGTCTGTCTGTCTGTATATCTATCTATCTATCATCTATCTATCTATCATCTATCTATCTATCATCTATCTATCATCTATCTATCTATCTATCTATCTATCTATCTATCTATCTATCTATCTATCTATCTATCTATCTATCTATCTATCTATATCTATCTGTCTGTCTGTCTGTCTATATCTATCTGTCTGTCTGTCTGTCTGTCTGACTATATCTATCTATCTATCTATCTATCTATCTATCTATCTATCTATCTATCTATCTATCTATCTATCTATCTCTATATCTGTCTGTCTGTCTGTCTGTCTATATCTATCTATCTGTCTGTCTGTCTGTCTGTCTGTCTGTCTCTATATCTATCTGTCTGTCTGTCTGTCTATATCTATCATCTATCTATCTATCTATCTATCTATCTATCTATCTATCTATCTATCTATCTATCTATCTATCTATCTATCTATCTATCTATCTATCTATCTCTATATCTATCTGTCTGTCTGTCTGTCTGTCTGTGTGTCTGT
>JAPDNY010001769.1:0-12986 GCA_029375565.1 Gekko gecko | reverse complement strand
CAAGAAATTGACAGACAGACTAAAAGAAATGAACATTAGGTTTAGATGGGAGATTCCATATGGACTTACATTTATGTACAACTCGGTGAGAACTACTCTTAAAACTGAAGGAGATTTATATAGATTTAAAGCGAGCAATCTGGACGATTTTAAAGATATTTAATCCAACACCATTATGGATTACAAATTTTTATCTTGGAACTTAAATGGACTAAATTCACCAGGTAAAAGAAGACTGGTGAATCATTGGCTGGAGAAACAAAATGTAATATAATTTGTTTACAAGAAACACATATAAGAAAACAAGACGACAAATATTTGATTAATAAAAAATTGGGAGAAGAATTTTATTCCTCAGCAGCTAATAAGAAAAAAGGAACAGTGATTTATATCTCAAAGGATTTGGATCCTAAACAAATTTTCTCGGACAAAGAAGGAAGGTATGTTGGCGTGGAAATATGGATGAATAGAAAAAAGACATTGCTGGTAAATATATATGCACCCAATGGTGCAAAAGAGACTTTTTTTAGTGACTTGACCAAAGAGTTGGAGTGTTTAAACTATGACCAAATTGTTCTTGCTGGAGACTTCAATGGTACAGTGAATAATACATTGGATAGAAAATCTAAAGCAAGTGGAGAGACAGTTGGAAAGTTACCAAAAAATTTCTTTCAACTGATGAAGCAAGAGAAACTGGAAGACGTTTGGAGGAAGTGGAATCCTAAGACTAAGGACTACACGTTTTATTCGAATAGACATAATTCCTTTTCTCGAATTGACATGATTTGGATGTCAGAGGAGATGGCGCAAAAAACTTATAAAATACAAATTTTACCGAAAACTAATTCTGATCATAATCCCTTACTTTGGATATCTAAAGCAAAACCTAAACAGCTATATTGGAGAATTAATGAAGATTTATTGGATCAAAAACAAATTAATGAAATCTTAAAAAGGAAACGAAAAGTTTTTTGAACTGAATTTGAATAAAGGCACGGACATACAAGTTGTTTGGGATGCATACAAAGCAGTAATGAGAGGTATGCTTATCTCTCTGAACTCCAAGGACAAAAAACAAAAGATCCAACAACAGAAAGACCTTCATGAAAAAATTCGACAAAAAGAAAAGGAATTAAAGAAAAGACCAGGGAAGAAGAAGATTATTAAAGAGATCCACTTTCTGCAAGATCAGCTGAATGTTTTACTAAACAGAGAACTATATTGGAATTTGAAGAAATTACAGCAAAAAGCATTTGAGGGTGCAAACAAACCAGGAAAGTTTTTAGCATGGCAATTGAAAAATAGAAAAGAAAGGAATTTTATAACTAAGATTATTGAAGATGGAAAGGATGTTATGAGCTTGAATGGTATAAAAAGAGTTTTTTTTAAATATTACGCCAAATTATTCAAAAAGAAAGGAATTGATCAACAGAGAATCAACAAATATTTGGAGACGATTGAAGTTCCAGAGCTGGGAAAACAAATTAAGGAATTATTAAATGGTTTAGTAACGAAAGAAGAAGTGACAATGGCGATAGAAGATGCAAAGTTGGGCAAGGCTCCAGGACCAGATGGCTTTACAGCAAAGTTTTATAAGAAATTTAAAGAGGAGCTAACCCCTATTTTGGTTCTTCTGTCGAATGAGATAAGAAAGACCAAACGGATCCCAGATTCATGGAAAGAAGCAAATATTTCATTGATACCCAAAGAAGGTTTGGATTTGACTCAAGTAAAGAATTATAGGCCAATATCGCTATTAAATAATGATTACAAATTATTTGCGAAAATAATTTCAGAGAGACTGAAAAAATATCTGAAAGATATAATAGCGGAAGAACAAGCTGGATTTTTACCAAACAGACAAATCAGAGACAATTTAAGAGTGGTGATAGATGCAATTGAATATTATGACAAGCATCCTGAAAAAGAAGTTGGATTCCTCTTCCTAGATGCGGAAAAAGCTTTTGACAACTTAAATTGGGAATTTATGCTGCAAGTTATTGAAAAAATGGATATTGGACAGTCCTTTTTAAATATGATTGTGGCAATATATTCAGAACAAAAAGCGGCTTTGAATATAAACAAAGAAAAGACGGACTTCTTCCAAGTCCAAAAGGGAACACGTCAAGGCTGCCCGTTATCCCCGTTGTTGTTTATTTGGATATTGGAAATATTATTGACAGCGATAAGAAAAGATAACAGTATTGAAGGACTTACAGTGAAAGGTTTTGTCTATAAATACAGGGCATTTGCAGATGATGTAATGTTTATGATTCAAGACCCAATCGGGAAAATACCACTACTGATGGAAAAAATTGAAGAATTTGGTTCAGTTGCGGGATTCTATGTTAATAAAAGTAAAACCAAAGTGATGTGCAAAAATATGACGAAACAAAGACAAATAGAACTTCAAGAGAAAATTCAATGTGAAGTAGTTACAAAGACTAAATATCTTGGAATTGAATTAACCATGAAAAATATTGACTTGTTTAAAAACAATTATGAAAAGGTGTGGCACAAAATTCAGCAAGATATGAAGAAATGGGACACTTTGAATTTATCATTGATGGGAAGAATCGCGACTGTAAAAATGAATATTTTACCGCGTTTGATGTATTTATTTCAGACTATTCCAGTACTAAAACAAAGGAAAGTATTGGATTCGTGGCAGAAAGAATTATCCAAATTCGTATGGGCAGGAAGAAAGCCAAGGATTAAAATGAAAATTTTATGTGATGCAAAGGAAAGAGGAGGTCTACAACTACCAAATCTAAGACTGTATTATGATGCCGTCTGTTTAACATGGTTGGAACAGTGGATTAATTTGGAGAATAAGAAGCTATTGGCCCTGGAAGGGCATGATAACAAATTCGGATGGCATGCATATTTATGGTATGGAAAAGTAAAAATGGACAAATTTTTTAAACACCACTTTGTAAGACAATCACTGTTCGAGACATGGATGAGATATAGAAAATTCTTCTCAGAAGAAAGACCACTTTGGATTGTACCAGCTGAAGTGATCAATCCATATTCAAGAAATCAAGGACTAGACTGGCTACCTTATAAAAATCTTTTAAAATCTGAAGGGAAAAATTTTGTGTTAAAAGATAGATTTGATGTTGAATTTGAATATGATTGGTTGAAGTTTAGACAGATTTATGATTTATTTAAGACCGATAAAAGAGAACATGGTTTTAGAGAAAAGAATATCGAAATTGAAACTGTATGGCTTGAGAAAGATAAAAAAATGATTTCTAAACTGTATAAGGTGCTATTGAAATGGTATACTGAGGATGAAGTTGTAAAAGAGCAAATGATAAAATGGGCTGTAAATGTTAATAATGAGATATTAATGACATCTTGGGAATATTTGTGGAAAAAGTCGATGAAAATTTCAACTTGCGTAAATGTTAAAGAGAATTGTTATAAAATGATGTACAGATGGTATATGACGCCTAAAAAAATTGCTATCATAAATGAAAGTATGTCTAACAAATGCTGGAAATGTAAGAAACATGAAGGGTCTTTTTACCATATGTGGTGGACATGTGATAAAGCAGTAAAGTATTGGACAGAGATCCACAATGAGATACAAAAAATTTTGAATTGTACTTTTAAGAAAGACCCACAGATGTTATTGTTAGGTCTTAAAATGGAAGAAATAAATGTAGCCAAGAGAACATTACTATGGTACTTGACTACAGCTGCAAGATTGACTTTTGCTCAATGTTGGAAACAAGATAAAGTACCTGAAACATGGGAATGGATTAAAAGACGTTGTTTTTGGCAGAAATGGACAAATTAACGAGAAAGTTAAACAACGAAGAAGATGAAACGTTCTTTGAAGACTGGAAAGACTTTCAAAAATACTTGTTGAAAAATTGGGACATTAAACGTGGTTTGATTTGTTTTGATAGTTATTAAGAGGAAAATGAAATAGAATTAGATTTTTGAATTGTTACCGTTAGTAAGAGAAAATAGGTTTAGAAGTAACTGTAACAGAACAAGAGAGATATTAATGGGATTGGAGCAGTGCGGGAAGTCTTGTTTGGGGGGTAGAAGGGAAATTAGAAAAATGGATATATAGGTTGGTTGAAAATGTATGAGTATGTGATATATCCAATAATAAATTGTATTTACCAAAGAGAAAAAGGAATTTTTAGAATATGTGATTTTGTATTTCAAGGAAGGATTGGAACACAACATCAAATTGAAACCAAATATGGGGTAACACTTTCATGGTTACAATACTATCATGTGTTGCAAAACCTTAGCAATACTTCCACACTAGATAGAGACTTAACACTTTTTGAATTATATTTAAAGAAACAAAAACCTACTACTCAGGGCAGTCTGGCAGTGATATATAACTTGCTTAATGAAGATCTATGGAAAGAACTATCTTTTATTCAAAAGGCCTGGCATAAAGATACCAACGTCGTATACTCTGACAATCAATGGGCTCAGATATGGTCTTCTTGTACCTTTAAAAGTAAATCTTTGTACCTAAAACTGCAATACTTTAAAGTATATGCAAGATGGTACCTTACACCTGATAGATTGTTCAAATGCAAATATAAAGCTACCCCTTTGTGTTGGAAAGGATGTAATGAAAACGGCACGTTTATTCATTGTTGGTGGGCTTGTTCCAAAATTAAATCTTATTGGATTGTTGTGTTAAGGGAGATTAAGAAAATTACAGGTTTAGATATACCTAATACACCTGTATCAGTTTTATTACACTATTGGCCAGGTTTGAAACTTACCAAAACTAATGAAGAACTGATTTCCAACTTTTTGATGGCTGCTAAGATTCTTATAGCCTCAAATTGGAAACAGAATAAGGCTCCATCATTAAAACAATGGAGAACAAAATTATGGGACATACTTGTATCGGATAAAATAGCAACACAAATTATAACTAATGATAACCCTAATTATGTTAACAACTTTATGGAAAAATGGTTTGTCTTTTTTGAATATGTTTCGACATGTCAGCTACGTTCATATCAATTACCTCGAAAATATAAAGATTATGTCTTTTATTAAGATTGAGATATTCTCATATTCTCATATCTGTATTAATAGACACAGATTTATATATTGACCTTACTGTTAATATTGTACAAGTTGTTTATTCAGTTTTGAAAGTTGTTTGTTGATATTGTTTTTGTTTAATATAAAATTAATAAAAATTTAAATTACAAAAAAGAAATGTATTCGGACAGTGCTGGCCCTTCGGCTTGGAAATGGAGATGAGCACTGTTATGTTCTGACTCATGAATCAGTCCTATTATTATGTTAAGCTTGAGTCAGTGAAATGGATTGTAAGAAGCGACATTCCCATTGGTTGTTTCTGTGAAACCCTTGTAAATAGCCAATAAGAACTGTATATACTTTTATGGAGGGAACAGACCTCATTGGTCTTTGTCCCAAGTTTATGATTGGATGTTAACTGAAGTTTGGGCGTGGCTTTGGCAGCTCGGATTATTTAAAAAGGGAGCTGTGCTCCACTGTTTTGTGCGTGTTGTCTGATCGTCTGTTTGCTGTTAAATAAAGCTGAAATCACATGCTGAAATCACTACCTTGTTAAGTGTCATACTTCACAAGCACTGCCCTTTAGAGTCGGATTCAACTAGTTTTCAAGCAAGGGAAGCCTTTACCTTTACTTTCCTGTGCCCCTAGTGGCTACAGTCAGAACTGCATTAGGGGGAGAAATTAAAATGCATTTGGTGAATTCAGCATGCTGCTGGCATCATGGGCTCTGCAGTTGACTTGGGCCTCCCAAATTTTGTCCTCCCAATCCCGCTCTCTTGGTGACCCTGACTACCATGGAAGAAATTTAGTCACTCACTAGGATGGCACCACAGAGCTACTTGTCCTGGGTTCAATCTAGACAAACGCTCAAAACAGGTATAATGTATTGTATAATTCACTGACATTTATTAAAATAAAGTTAGGTAACTTCTAGCATTTTATAGTATGGAACAGTTACTTTTTTCCCACCATAGAGAACAATGGAGGGAATAGGGGCAACCTGTTTGGGGGCCCATAGAATTCGAACCCCTGGTCCAATGTTCTTGAAACTTGGTGGGTATCTTGGGGAGAGGCTCCTACAGCTACCCTGTGAGTTTTAAGCCTCTCCCTCAAACTCCCTCCCCTCCAGCCCCCACAATATACCCTATGTTTTCACCATTGACTTCAATGGCCCATAGGATATAATGGGGCCGAATTGCCGCAGAATTTTTTTCATTCCCTCCTTTCCTTCTCTCTTTTTCCTCTTTCCCTCCTTCTTCACTTCTCTCTTTCTTTCTTTCCCACCTTCTCTTCTATTTTTTCCTCCTTTCCCTGTTTCCCTCCATCTTTCCTCTCTTTCTTTCCCTCCCCTTTCCTTCTCTTTCTTTCCCTCTTTCCTTCCTTCTTGCCTTCTCTCTACTCTCTCTCTTTCCTTCCCTCTTTCCTCCTTTTGTGGCTCAACTCTAGTGAGAAGGAGTTTAAACTTTAAACCCCTTCTCTCTTAGCTTCCCCTTCAGGCCAGCTAGGGAAGAGGAGGCTTTTGAAGATGCCTCCCCCGTTTTGCTTCCCCTTCTGACATCACTTCCGGTGATGTCAGGGGTGTGGCATATGCTAATAACCTAATAGCTCATTAGCATACCATATGCTAATGAGCTCCTGCAGCTGTTTTTTACAAAAAGACCCCTGCCTAGATGGTCTCCCTTCCAAATACTAACCAGGGCCAAACCTGCTTAGCTTCTGAGATCTTACATGATCAGGCTAGCTTGGGCTATCCAGGTCAGGGCACAGTAAATCATATTTAACCATGAATATTGCTGATAGGGAAAGGGAAGAAGAAAATTAGAGGCATGCCACTGAACAGAAGAAGCCAGCAATTTTTGTTTGCTTTGGTGTTTGTTTTGGGTTGGACAACAGCTTCTGAGCAACAGCAGTCTATTTGAGAAGTGAAAACTCAGAACTGTATTGATTCACTATTGCTTACAAAGATCTTCATGGCCTTGCGCCCTCATATCTGCAAGACCATCTTTCCCCCTTCCCTCATATGAGCAAGGCCTTCTGTAAGAGCCAACCTACAAATGGGCAAAATCAACGACTGCCCATACAAGCGCCTTCTCTGTTGTGGCCCCCACCTTGTGGAATGACGTACCTGAGGAAATCAAGAAGGCTCCCGCTCTCCTGGCTTTCTGCCAACTATGCAAAACTGAATTATTCAAGAGGGCTTTACTACACATAAAAAAGGAGAGCACTGTAAAAAGGCTACACAAAGTTACTTGGATAAATTATTGAGGACTATGGTCTGTACTACTTTGATTAGGTTGCTGTCAGTTGAATCCTGTTATATAATTTTGCATAATTTAATGTGTTCTGTTAACACTTATGTTTTGCTTCATATCTGTTTTTTAGACTTCTGGTTAATACTACAACCCAAATCCTATTTAATTGTTTCATGAATGTCCCATCTTGTTGATTGTATTGACTTACTCTGTATAATCTGTTTTCAGACCCTGTGAGAAAGGAGGACTATAAATAATGTAGATAAAATAAATATCAGCAACAGTGCCCTTAAATTAGGATTGCCAACCTCAGGGTGGTAAATTAAACAAAAAATGAAACCCATGCAAAAATTGCAAAAATCATTCGACAATATAATAATATAAACTTATATAAGTGGTGTAGTTTATCAAATATATATATAATGTATACTATGCAAATCAGTAACTCAAAAATACAAAATAACAGAACACATGGTCCAAATACATAAATAACAGGGGAGTATACTGGCCATTTAAGACAATGTACCATATGGCCAGTCTCTCAGATTAAAAAGAAATTCTACGGATCCTAATGATTTTTTGCCGGAATAGTGAAAAGTTATGTAATGATTTTAAGCATAAGGGTACCCTACTGTAGTTGTAACACATGCAAGAAATAGGGCAGAAGTGGTGGCACGGACTTCCTTATTTGAAACCAAAGTGAAGAGAGCTAGTGGTGGTATTAAATGTGCTTTAGCGTACACTCCCCTGTCTTATAAAATTCGTAGGTTAATTTTTAAACATTGACATCTTCTGTGATATTCCAGGCTGTGAAAATTTACCATCTGTAGGTTTTAGGAGAACCTGTAACATCAGGAACATGATTGCAAGCAGTGACCTGAGTAGATTGGTCCCCTATGTAGGTATAAATGGAAAACACTAACCATGTGGATCATGTTCAGTATGCCCTCTAGCACTTTCCATTAAAGAATTCACAAGACAGGAAGGTGTTACTATTAAATTGCAGGCACATACAACATGCAAGTCTAAGAATACGGTGTACTTTATCTTGTGTAACTGTCATAAGTTGTACATTGGTAATACAACACTTCAGGTAAGGGTCAGTATACAAGAACATATTTATAGAGCTAGAAATAATGTGGCTGAGGTACCTTTAACTAAATGCCTAACTGAACGTGGTTGCTCTGTTGACAATATTAAATTCTTTGTTATTTACCAATATTCCGTAGATGCATGTACACAACAGTTGATACAGTGAATACTCCTCTGTGAAGAGTGCTTTTGGATTTTTAAACTGAAAACTGTATCCTTTAGGCATTAATCTGTGCAATGATTATTTTTCTCATTTATAGCATGTTTGTAGGTGCCCTGTGTTGACTAGCGTATATTCCTTTAAGGGGAGCATGTTAGCTTGTCGTCAGCTGGAGCAGTTTGTTAAGCTCAGAGAATATAATTAGGTATCTGCTATCTTGTATACAAAGGAGATATCACAGGAGTAGGTCTGCTGAATATTAAGAATGTAAAAGATGCTTTGTATGATTCTGCAATATTGTAATTGGTAAGCATAGCTTTTATTTGTGGATTTACTGCTTTATATTTATTAGTTTCTCAGCTGTTTCTTTGCTATAGGGCTGTTTTGGTGTTCCACTTTTGAGGAAGCAATGCGATATGGCAATTGAAAGCTGGCAGGGCCATCAAGTGGATATACAAGTGGTGAGATGAGTTTTGCAAAGAGGAATTCTAAATGTTGATGTTTGGACATTTCACTGTTTGAGAAATTTGACTTGGACTTTTTCTGAATGTGGACCATGTGTTGCATTATTTTGTATTTTTGGGTTACTGATTTGCATAGTATACATTATATATATATATTGATAAACAATGACACCGAATTTGCCATGGGAGAGCCACGATTGAATGGTGGAGTTTCTGGGTGCGATCACACCACAACATCTGGGAGGCGCAGCACTCCCATGGCCAACCCGCGGCTTCCCGCCAAAGATGCAGAGAAAAAAACTACCACCTCGAAGGTACTAGCAAACGGTTTGCCACGGGCCATCTCCAGAGCCCCTCGGTGTGATCGCACTGGCACGTGGCTTTTTCCACTGTCCCCTCATTGACACGCAGGCATGGAGGGAAGGAACCATGGCATATTGCCGACGTGTGGGATCGTGTTCTGGCGGCTCTAATTGCAGTGCCGCAAATAGCCCCGCCTCCCTCCCTGCATTATCCGGCCCGTATGACCAAGGCTACTACCACTTATATAAGTTTATATCATTATATTGTCTGTTAAATGTTTTTTGTTATTTTTGCATGGGTTTCATTTTGTGTTTAAATTATTCCCTTCTGTGCTTCTCTGCTGTTTGGGAACCTCCAGGTCCTGGCAGGAGATTTACTGGGATTAAGAGTCTGTGGCTCACTGGCAGGGCATCTGCTTGGCATGTAGAAGGTCCCAGGTTCAATCCCCAGCATCTCCAGTTAAAAGGATCAGGTAGGAGGTGATGTGAAATACCTCAGCCTGAGACCATGGAGAGCTGATACCAGTCTGAGTAGACAATACTGACTTCGATGAACCAGAGTTAGTATAAGGCAGCTTCATGTGTTCATGGGTGTACACCTGATCTCCAGGTGACAGATCAGTTCATCTCAAGAAAATGGCTGCTTTGGAAGGTAGACTCTGTGGCTCTATACCCCACTGAAGCCCTTCTCCTAGGGTTCCCAAGTACTTACCATCTGGGGGCGGGGGACGAATGCTCCCCGGCCAGACCAGTCTTCCTGGTAACGCATCATGCCGTCGCCAGGAAGGGACGGTAGGCGACGCTCTGGCAATGGGGCTGAAAACTCGATGGTACCATCGAGTTTTCAGCCCCATTGCCAGAGCGTCGCCTACCATCCCTTCCTGGCGACGGCATGGTGCTCCGTGCCTCTCCTTCCCCTGGGGATGGTCCTGCGAGGACGTATCCATCCCCCGCCGGCATGCAGTAAGTTCTTGGGAAGCCTACCTTCTCCTCCAAACCCTGCCCTCCGCAGGCTCCACCTCCAATATCTCCAGGTATTTCCCAACCCAAAGCTGGCAACCCTAGACACAATCACTTCCAACTCACTATGGTACTAGTTTGCAAGGGAAGGCAGTGCAGATGTAAAATGGGTGAAGAAATAACAAGCTATAGCACTGCAACAAAGACCATAAGAAGAGGTCTTCAACCTATGGGGTCCCACAAGGTGCCATTATCCTTTATGTTGTTTAACATCTACATGAAACAACTGGGGTGAGGTCCTCCAGAGATCTGGACTGGGTTGGAACCAATATATGTATGACACTCAGCTCTATCTCACACTTCTGGCTGATCCTAGGGAGGCTGTAGGGTTAGGGACATGGCATGACTTCTGGGTCATGTCCCCCCACCACCACCCAAGAAATGATGTCATGGCTCTCCAGAAATCACTGAAAACTCTATGGTAAAACCATTGAGTTTTTGGTGACCCTCTTGAGAGAACAGATGTCATTTCTGTGTTTTCCCACAAGTAATGTTTCCTATTGGCCAACAGCTTATCTTTTCTTTTTTGTATTTTTTTCCCTCCTGCTGCTGCTCTGAGTGGCAGCAGAAAATGTGAGCCTCCCACTGCCAGCAGGGACTTAGCAGACTGAGGCTGTAGAAACCCTAAATCAGTGATTGAAGGCAGTTTCAGAGTGGATGGAGGCTAATAAAATGAAGCTTAATTACAATGAGACACAAATGCTACTGTGGAGCAGAAGGTTTGACCCAGAATTTAAAGTTTCAGTGCCTGAATAGACACATGGAAGCTGGGGCCAGGAATGCCTTTTACCAGCTTTGACTGGTTAGCCATCTGTGACCTTTCCTGTGCAGAAAACATCTGGCCACTGTGGTGCATGCCTTGATTAGAACTATACTAGATTACTGCAATGCACTCTATGTGGGGCTGCCCTTGAAAAGTGTTTGGAAACTTCAGTTGATACAGAATGCTACAGCCAGGTTGTTGACTGAAATAGGTAACAAAGACCATATCACTCCAGTCTTGGCCTATTTATATTGGCTCCCAGTCTGTTTTCGGTAGGGTTGCAGACCCCTGCCAAGAGTGGGGGAAACCCCACTTTTGGGGGGTGCTTCCTTGCCACTGGCCAGCTGGCTGGTGGGAGGAAATCCCACCCCCAAATGACATTTTTGGGCCATTTCCAGTAAAACTGGAAGTGCCCATTCTGACATGCTGACGTCACCTAGATGTAGGCATATCAGAGACATCTGGAGGCAATGCTCTGGTATTTGGGCAGACTCTATGGTAAATTTGGTTGTTTACCCTAGAGTCTGCCCAAATACTAGCATCCCCGATGTGCCTCTGTCACTTCCAGGTGACATCAGCACATCAAAATGGGTGCTTCTGGTTTTACTGGAAGTGGCCCGAAAACATTTCCAGTCACTCAGAAGTGGGCTGGGAGCCCCCTGCTGGCCAGGTAAGTCCACCTGGCAACCCTAATTTCCAGGAACAATTTGAAGTGTTGGTTTGACCCTTTAAATCCATATGGTTTTTGAACAAAATACCTGAAGGATCACCTACACCCTCATAAACCTATCCAACCACTGCATTTTTAAGGCCCTGCTTCGGATGCCACCTACCTTCTGAGATCAGCAGGTTGCAACCCAGTAGAGGTCCTTGTCCTGCACTCTGTAGGCAGGCCTCATTAGGTCTCCTCTAGAGTAGTGCACTCAGACCTTGGCAGCAAGACTTGAAGAGCATCAAGAGGAACTGTCAGCCAGAGGTAAGAAACTGGAGAAAAGGTGCTGGAACACAGGCTTGCATCTAGTGGACTGGTTGATCCATCAGGCAGCCTTCCCAAGCCTCAGCCTAAATAGGCTAGGAGGTAGTCAGGATCAGCTGCACTGCTGGTAGGTGTTGAGCTCCTGAGGCTGTGCTAAGCTTTGGCCAGGATCCTGTAGGAAGTACTATCCTCAGCGCTCTTCTCTAGAAGTACAGGGAGGTTATGTTGAGCACTTTGCCTCCTTTGAGCCATTGGAGCCTGTGCCTTCTACCACTGCTGTTCTTGCAGAGCAGGAGAGGGCTCTGAGGGGCTGCAGGCCCAGGTTCAAGTCCTGCCTGGCAGACAGCTAGGGGTGATTCAGGGGCCAGTGGTGAAGCTTCCCTTGCAGAGTCTGGTAGTGTGGCTTCTGGTACTGCTGGTTCATCCTTGGTAGATGCCTTAGCAATGCTGGTCCCTCCCTGGTCCCTCAGGTCCTCCTAGGATTGCCAGCTCTGGGTTGGGAAATACCTGGATATTTGGGAGATTTACTGAGTTTGTTTGAGGAGGTCATGACAGGCCTTTTCTGTTATGTCACCAAAACTCTGGAACACTCTTCCCAGGGAGACTTGTTTGTCTCCTGCTGTTGCCATCTTCTGCCAATGAGTGAAGACATGTTTTTCATTTGATGTTCCCTTAGTGATCCCTCCTTCCTGCTAACAGGTAAGCCCTGGTAACAGGTGGGAGATGGAGGCATGGGGAATTACCAGCAGCAAACTGAGGTCTAGCCCTCTGTCACCAGTGATGTGGCAATGTCACTTTTGACACACACCAGAAGTGACATCATGATGCTGCCGGTGATGTGAGGACACTCTGGTATTTGGGCAAAAACTTTACAGTAGAAGCCATTTTTACTATAGAATTTTTGCCCTCCAAACCAG
>JAPDNY010001768.1:0-12998 GCA_029375565.1 Gekko gecko | reverse complement strand
TTTTTTTTTTTTTTTTTAATATAGTTTTTATATAGTTTTTGGTAAGTATTACATATTATCTTTTATCCCGTACATTTCGTAACGGTTTTTTTATCCCTTCTCCCTCCCTCCTCCCCCTCTGCTTTTCCAATGCTTTAGTCCTTTGATCCCAGCCACGGGCACAAGGTCCGAATCTTGCACTGAATGTCCTTTCTTCCTTCTGTTGGTAGCCACTCCAGGTAGGTCTTCCATTTCGTGCTGATTGCTGTAGTCCTGTCTGCCCATTTGGTCTTCCAGTTCAGTTTCTCTATTATGTCTGACTGTATGAAATCAAACAAATAATTATGCCAGATTTCTACTGTCCATTTACTCTTGTCCTTCCAACCCAGAGCAATCACTGCTTTTCCTGCTAGTATCATTGCTTTGAATATAGCTTGGTTCTCTTTACTTACTCCTGGGTTCCCTATTATGCCCATTAACATTAAATTAAAGTTAATGGACAGTGAAACTTTGCATGTTCTCCTTATAATTTGCAATATTTTTGTCCAAAAGACACTGACCTCTGGGCATTCCCACCACATATGGGAAAACCATCCTTTAGCCAGTTTGCAATGCCAGCACATGGGGCTCATTCCTGGGATCATGTTTGCTATTTGCGCTGGTGTTTTGTACCATTTTGTAAAGAATTTATGCTCCATTTCATTAAATTTGATCACTTTAATTCCCTCTATTCCTTCCATTATTTTGCTTGCCAAGTTTTCTGATACCTGACCTTCTTTGGTCCAAGTGTTCTGTAGGTAAGATATTGTCGTGTCTGTATTTGATATCATTTTCCTATAGATTTTCCCTGCTAATCCTTGTTTTGATTTTTGCATCCCTTTGTATAGTTCTTCTATCGGTTCCTCTATCCATATTTTCTCTTTTTCCTTGATCTTATTAACCATACTATATAGGCCTGTTATTTTTAACCAGTGTTGGTTACCTACCTCTTCCACTATCTCGTGCACCGGTTTTAAGTTACGTCCTCTAAACATGTCTTCCAACCTATAATACCCTTTAGTTTTAAGATATTCCCACCATTTATTCTCTTTTATTTCGCTGTATATTAATTCTAGTGGTGTCCATCTTGAGTTTCTTCTTAGCCATTTCGCTTGCCACTTGCTCCAAGATTCTAATGCTGAATGTCTGGGGCCTTTAATCAATTTGAGATCTTTTTTTGTGGCTTTAGAGAAAATCCCGAATCTTCCTATATTGTTGTTTATCTCATTTTCAAATCTAACCCATTTTTGCTCCTCTCCTTCACCTATCTCTAATAGCGACTTTATTTGAAAGGCTTCATAATATCTATTCAGCTCTGGGACTCCCCAACCCAACTCCTCCTTGAGACCGTGTATCAACCTTTTTTGAATTCTACACTTTTTACTGCCAAATATCCACTCTCTAATTGCCCTATTCCATTGTTCTAACCTTTTGTTATGGGCCTCTAATGGTATCGTCTGGAATAAGTATGTTAGTTTAGGTAACCAGAACATTTTAACACTCCTAATTCTAGTAGATATACCAAGAGTTTTATTTTTCCACTTTCTCATTTCATTCTTTATTTTCTTCCATATCGTGCTATAATTCACCTCCGATATTCTATCGATCTTCTTTTGTAACACTATACCTAAGTATTTGAACTTTTTGGTGCCCATTCCAATATTTGTAATTTTGTTTATTTCTTTTCTTTCCTCTTTGTTCACATTGAGGTACATGATTTCTGATTTAGCCATATTAACCTTTAACCCTGAACAGCATTCGAAGTCCTCTAAGATAATTTTTACTTCTTTTATCGCTTCTTTGGGATTTGTCATAACTACTATAATATCATCTGCAAATAAATTAATTTTTATTTCTTCCTTCTTTACCTTATAACCTTCTATCCTTACACAGTTTCTTATCCTTTCAGCTAGTTGTTCTATTGCTATAATGAATAAGACCGGTGAGAGCGGGCACCCCTGTCGGACCCCTCTCTGGATCTGAAAAGTTTGTGATTTGGCATTATTGACCTTTACCACTGCTGTTCCCTCTCTATATAACTCCTTAATTGCTCTTATATAATTATCTCCTATCTCATGCTTTTTCATAATCTGCCACAAGTATTCCTGAGATAGGGTGTCAAAGGCTTTATAGACATCCAATTTTAAAAGACCTAACTTTTTTTTTTTGACCGTGTTGTAATACGTTTATTATATTCCTAATAGGGTGGGCTATGTTCCTATCCTTTATAAATCCATGTTGGTCTTCTTTTATTATTTTGGGACTAAACTTCTTTAATCTATTTGCCAGCATTTTTGCGAAGATCTTGTAGTCTTGGTTAAGGAGGCTTATAGGTCTGTATGAACCTACCTCTTCAGGGTCTTTATTTGGTTTCAAAATTACTATTATTTCTGTTTGTCTCCATGAATCTGGGGCCCTTCCCCCCTCAAGATTTCGTTGAAGATCATTTGGAGTTCTGGGGCAAGAATGTCTATCATTTCCTTATAAAATTCACTTGTGAACCCATCTAGCCCAGGGGATTTTCCCTTTCTCAATTCTTTAATTACATCCTTTTATCTCTTGTATTGTAATTTCCTCTTGTAATTTGGCTTGCTCATCCTCCTTCAGTGTTATGTTAACTTCCTCTACAAAGTCTGTTGTGTCCCTTTTCTTATATAATTTTTTATAGAAAGACTCGAACGCCTCCCTTATTTCAATGGGATGTTGAGATTTTTGACCATTTACCTTTATACTTTTCACCCTTTGTCTTTCCTTCCTATTTTTCAGGTAATTTGCTAGTCTTTTTGCTGAATTTATGCTATTTCTTTGGAATTCATTTCTCACCATGGCTTCCCTTTTCCATATTGTTGCTGAGTCTAAGGCCTCCAATTGTTTTTTAATTGTTAATATTTGGTTCTGTATCATAGGATTGTATTTTTGCATTAGTTTACTTTGTAGCCTCTCCATTTCTTGGATTTTGGCCTGTCTTCCTAGATGCCACTCCTTTTTTATATTCTTCTCTTTCTTTATACAGTGCCCCCTTATGACTGCCTTTGCAGCATCCCATAGAATATTGGTGGGTACTGTTCCTCTATTTTCCTCAAAATATAGCTTTATCTGCTCAGACATGTATTGTCTATCCCTTTCTGTGACCATTATTAAGTTATTATATCTCCATGTTCTGGTTGTTGGTTGCTGAGTGAATTCTATTTCAACGCTTATTGGAGCATGGTCAGATATCCATATTGGGTGGGTTGTAATTCCTTTGATAATCATATTACTATTCTTTTCTAAAATTATGTAGTCTATACATGATACTGTTTTATGCCTACTAGATATATGTGTGGGTTTAGGCCGGTTCCCCACAGACTCATGTGCCTCTATCAGGCCCCAATTTCCTAACTTGAATGATTTATCTTTTGTTATGTCTATATTTAGGTCACCTGTTATAATCACTTCTCCTTCAGAAAATTGTTTTGTTTTTTAAATATTTTACCCAGGAATTTCTTTTGTCCTTTATTTGGGGCATATATATTTACTATGGTATACTTCTTATCATCCATTTTAAACTTTACTAACAGATATCTACCATTCCTATCCTCTTTTTTTCCATAACCTCTAGTTTAAATTTCTTATGAATCAGTACTGCTACTCCTTTACCCTTGGCATCACCTCTGGCCTCTGCTAGTATCTCCCAAGTCGGATCGTTTAGCAACGGCTTGCTATCTTTTTTTCTTATGTGTTTCCTGGAGGCATAAAACATCAATCTTTTGATCTTTTGCCAGCTTAGCTATCCTGTACCTTTTAAGGTTTGACGTTAATCCATTGACATTCAGTGTAAGTAATCTTATTGTTCTATCCATATTCTTTATGATTCTGAACTTTGAGTTCCCGTGGCCCTGGGATTTTTAAGCATATTCTTAAACTACCCCTCCCCCTTCCCTCCCATCCCTGTGGTAGAGTAGACTTGTGGGGATAAGAAACCTTCCCCCCTCTCCACTTCATGAGGTGCACACATCCCCTCCTCCCCCTTATACTTGTAATATTAACATTAGCTCAACTTATACTTGGATACTTCCCTTTAGGTGTCTTCTTCTAGTGAGTCTGTCCTGAGGCGCTTTTCTCCTCTCTCTGCAGTTCCTTCTTCTGGGTCTGCTTCCCCCTCTGGCTCTTCTTCCATTTCCTCTTCCCTTATGTCTTCAGCGTTTATTCTGAGTTGTTTAAGGAGTTCTTTGGCCTCAAGGGCGTTCCGTGCCATGAGCCTCTTCCCTTCTTGGAATATTATGATTGAAGCAGGATAGCCCCAGGTAAATTTTACATTGTTTGCATATAGTTTTTGGGCATAGGGGCGCATTAAGTTCTTTTGCCTAAGTGTCTCCTGGCAAAAATCCTGTCTCACCCAAACTTTCCTGCCCCTGAAGCTCAAGTCCTTCCTCTTTTTTAGCTCCTTATATATTTGTTGTTGTATTTTTCTCTGGAGAACTTGATAATAACGTCACGAGGGGCTCCTCCCTTGCCTTTTCTTTGCAGGCGGTGAGCTCTTTCGACGTCTTCTGACTGAATCCTGATTCCATTAGTTGTCAGCCATTCTGAAACTACGCCTTCCAGGTTCCTGTTAGAAACCTCTTCAGAGATTCCTGTCAAAATCAAGTTTGCTCTCCTATTCCTGTCTGAGAGGTCATTTATCTGCTTTGTTAGGGAGCCAATCCTCTGTTCATTAGCCAGAGCCTTTTCTCTGGCAAAATTTGCTGTTTGCTTTATGTCGGCAATTTCTTTCCCTATCTTAGCCATATCTACTCGTACAGCCTTAATTTCTTCGCTAATTTTTTCCTGAGATGCTAGGAATATCTTCTGGAGGTTTGCTATCTGTTCTGACAGTTCCTTGATATTTTTGCCATCCTTAGCTGTTTAATTAAGGCTTAATGGGCTAGGCTCTTGCTGTGTGAGCGTTATCTCACTGAGTGGTTGTAAATAAAGGGTTTTTTTACTTGCTGTTTCCAGACTCTGCTGCTGTTTGGATCCTTCTTATCTTCCCACCTGGTTATATGCCAGTATTTGGCTGTTTACAATCCTTTGAGCTGTAAATTCCTTGGTTTACGGGGGAGCTCGGAGTTTCAGCGTCCGACTTGGTTTAGCGCATGCGTGCCTCCTCCAGGTCATGTAACTTCTATTCTGATGTGCATTATCACTCAGTTTGCTTTTAATTACATTGAAAACTCACACACATATACTTTCTAAAAGTCTAAAACCAGGATTATCACATGGTAAAAAAGTGAGCCTAGCTTTGTGTTAGCATGCTGAGTGATTTCAGTGCTTCTTGCTTCCCAGTACTGTGGAAGAACTTTAGTACCCATTCTGGCTGCTATGGGGTGAGGGGGGGGAGACTCTGAGGCAAGGGTGACAAACATATGGCTCTTGGGCTGGAACAGGCCCATCCAGGGCTCTTATTCAACCTGCAAACAACTGATTACCTTTATTGCCAGTTGACAGAGACTGTACATTATGTCACTGTATACTGTCCCAGTGTTAGTGTGTGACAGGCAGTGGAAGTGGGAGGATGAGCATCAGGGAGATATTGTAAGGAAATCTTGTAATTTGCCTTATAATGTTTGTATCTCTGGTACCTGGCATGGCACCTATTTTATGGCACATGTGGCCCAGCCCAACAAAGTGACATTTATGTCAGATCTGGCCCTTGTAACAAATGAGTTTGACACCTTTACTCTGAGGCAACTTCCTTCTGGACTGAAGAATATCCAGTCCCCCTTATTCAGGCCTCTCCCTTTGTTTTTTTATACCCCAGCCATCCACAATCAAATAAAAAGGGGGACACAAAAATTAGATCCATTTCAAAATCTGAGGAGAATTGGACTGTCTATTATGCAAGGAGGAGATAAACTCAAGATAAGAGAGTCTAAAAATAGTCTATAACTGTATTGTAAGGCATACAAATGTAGTATAACATAGAAAAAGGTGAATAAATTTTGGATATAAATGTATAAGGAAGTAGTTTTTTGAACAAAATATTTCGTAGATAGTAGACTTTCCTTTAAACTTTGTTATATTAAAAGTTATAGCTAGTATGTGTTATTCAAATATGTAATACATAATATGTATTAACAAGTGGAGACCTGCAAGAAACTTGCGGGATGGTCATCCCATTCCTCACACCTTTGCTTCCTCCTCTCTACCCTTACCTATCTCACACTCTTTCTCCCTTCTGGGGGTGGAGCCATAGACTCAACTCTCCAAAGCAGCCATTTTATCCAGGGAAACTGATCTCTGTCACCCAGACAACAGTTGTAATTCTGGGTGATCTCCAGCCCTCACCCAGAGGCTGGCAATGGTAGTTCTCATGGAGGAAATGGCTGGTTTTGGAGGGTGGAGTCTATGGCATTATACCGGTCTAAAGTTCCTCCCCTCCTCAAACCCCACCCTCCCCAGGATCCACCCCTCAAATGTCCAGGAGTTTCCCAATCCAGAGTTGGCAACCCTGTTTCCTTCCCACCCAACAGCCAACCTCACCTTTATCTGCCTTTATCTGTCTTCAGCTTTTCGTCTCCATCCCCCTTCCCCACAGCTTCTACCAAGGAAAATTATAGTCTTTCTCCACAGTGGGGACCAAAGCAGCTTACATTATTCTCACCTCCTTTTTATCTGCACAACAACCCTGTGAGGTTGGTTAGGCTGAAAGTATGTGACTGGTCCAAAATCACCCAGTAAGCTTCCACCACAATATGGGGATCTGAACCTGGGTCTTGCAGACCCTACTCTGAAAGCTCTCAACCGCTGCACCACTGCTGGCTTTCACAGGGTGACTGCTGAACAGCAGCAAGCAGTCCGGCCAAGTTGAGTCATGCAAATTAGGTGGTATCAAGTCACCCAGAGGGTGCTGCCTAGGGATGCCAGCCTCCAGGTGGGATCTGGGGATCCCCTGGAATTACTGCTCAGCTCCAGACTACTGAGATAACTTCCCCTGGAGAAAATGGATGCTTTGGAGAGTGGACTCTAGGGCATTGTACCCCACTGAGGTCCCTGTCCTCCCCAGGCTCCGTCCCCAAATCTCCAGGAGTTTCCAGACCTGGAGATGGCAACCCCACCACCTCCATCCCCTGCCAGTGCTCATGGGGGGACCTGGCAACCCTAGACTGCTGCCAGGCCTAGGGTTGGCAACCTCCAGGTGGGGGCTGGAGAGTGAACAGGGGAGATCTGTCTCCCTGGAGAAAATGGCTGCTTTGGAGGGTGGATTCTGTGGCATGATACCCAGCTGAGGCCTCTCCCTTCCCCAAATCCTGCCCTCCTTGCACTCCACCACAAAACATCTAGGAATTCCCAGCCTGGCCCCAAGGCTCCCTCCCTGCCTCCCTCCCTGCCTCCCTCCAAGGCCAAAGAGAGGCCTGGAAAGGGCCCTCCCCCCTTTTCACCGACAGAGCCAGTTAGAAGCCTCCCGCGCCGCCCCCCCCCCCACGTTCTAATCTCTCGCCGTTGATGCCTGGAGTTAGGTCCCTGCAGAGGCCATTTCCAAAAGGTTTTGGGAGGAATTCAACTGTCCCTGAAGGGATTTTTCACTTTTAGGATTTTTCTACAAACCCAGGAAGTCTCCTGACTATGTAGGAATAGCTGTTGGGGGAGAGTGAGTCCCCTGTTAGTGGAAAATAGGTATCTGCACAAAAAAAAACCTCTGGGAAATAGTATAAGGTTGATGAAATTATTTTAGAAAATGTCTTAAAAATTTTAATGAAGGAGGTGTTTGAGAGAAGTATCTCTTTAATTCTTTGTTTAATATTTCCTGTAAGTATAACTTTTGATAAGTATAATTTGTTCCATAATCCTTATATAACCCCTTTCCTTCGCTCTGTATCCCTTTTGTTATTATTTTGTACTTAAAATAAAAAAAATAAAAAGGGGACACAAGCTTTAAAATAAAGATTGATAGCATGTAAGCTGTGTGCTACTCTTGATCAGGAAACTTTATATTTGAGAAAGCCAGCTTGTTGGTGTAGTGGTTAAGTGCGTGGACTCTTATCTGGGAGAACCGGGTTTGATTCCCCACTCCTCCACTTGCACCTGCTGATGTGACCTTGGGTCAGTCACAAGCTCTGGCACAGCTGTTCTTGAAAAAGAGCAGTTTCTGTCAGAAGTTCTCTCAGCCCCACCTATCTCACAGGGTGTCTGTTGTGGGGCGGGGAAGGGAAAGGAGTTTGTAAGCCGCTCTGAGATGCCTGTGGGCAGTGAAGGGCGGGGTATAAATCCAAACTCTTCTTCTTCTTCTATATTGGTACACCCTGTCAAATTAGGGATTCTAGAGAAGGTACCCTAACCCCCAAAAAGTAACATTGGGGTTAAACAGGGTTGTGCTTAGCTCCGGTTCTTTTTAATTTGTTCCTTAATGACTTGTCTGGCTGTTTGGAAGAATCAGCGGGCTATAGTCATTGTCCTTTTTTGGGTGGTCGAGCTGTCCACTTGCTTTTATATGCTGACGATGCCATCATTCTTTCCCGCTCCGAAGTAGGGATGAAAAAATTGTTAGCGTGTTTCCTGGACTATTGCGATCATAATGGACTCTTAGTGAATTTTGGGAAATCTAAAGTTTATGGCCTTTGGGGGACCCTGGAAACCCAGGAATTGGAGTATAAGGGGTAAAACAATCGCACAGGTCAAGAGCTTTAAATACCTGGGAGTGAACTTTCACCACAATTTTAGTTGGGCAACACACAGAACAGAGGCAATTAAAACTGCGAACTGCTGTGTGCTTGCACTTATGCGGTTTTATTACACTAAGGGCAATCAATACGTGCCAGCAGCTATAAAAGTGTTTGTACATCAAACTATCGCAAAGCTCCTTTATGGTATCCCTATTTGGATTACAGCTTTTAATAAAGCAGTTGAATAACTGCAAGCCAAATTCCTAAGGAAAATTTTGGAGTTGCCTTCGTGCGTCTCCTACGCTGCCATTTGTTTGGAGCTTAATCAGAGAAGGTTGGAGACTAAGGCGTGGATCATTTACTGGCTGCACTTGCATTTCAGATGCACTCATTTTTTTTTTTTGCAAATAACATTTTTATTAATTTTAAATTTTTCAATATACAAAAATACAAACATAATACAACAAAGAAAGAAACTTAATTTAACCTTTAAACCTTCAAACTTCAAAAACCTAAACATATCGAAACACATTATTCAATCACAGTAACAGGTTATTTAACTAATAAAAAGCATAATCTTTATATTTCTGAGGTAGGGTAAAGGTGTTAGGTTGCTGTGTTGAAATATAATCAAAGAAAATGTATCATTTTCCCATAAAATTGTTTTGAAGAGCAGGGGAATCTTGCGACGCAATTTGCATTGCAATTTTATCTGATACTATCAAATCCCATACCTTTGTTCTCCACTGCGATATTGTAGGGATTCTGTGTGATTTCCAATTTGAAGCTATTAAATATTTAGCAGCCATTAATAGGATTGAAATGAGTTCCTCTGACTGTTTGGACAAAGTAAAGTTCTGCCAGTAATGTAATAAAAGAGAAGCTGGAGTGTTTGGTATTTTGTGCATAGTTATTAAGTTTATCTCGTTTAGTACTTTACTCCAAAATAATTGAATTTTAGGACATGCCCATCAACAATGCACTAAATTACCCGTTCCACCGCAACCCTTCCAACATAAAGGAGTAGATTTAAATTTACTTTTAAAGAGGCGGTTCGGTGTGAGATACCATCTCGAGTAAAGTTTAAAGTGTTGCAATTTCAAGTTTATTAATCTAGTGTTGAACATACAAAGAGGACCAGATGTGACTCCATTGTTTGTCGGTATAAGTCAGCCCACAGTCTCTATGTCAAGCTGACTGGATTGTAGATAACTTTAACCAATTTTTTTTCATTTAGTGCATGATAAATTATTGTTGTTAGTCCTTTAATTTCTTGGTCCTGTTTTTTCAAGAAGCCTTCAAAAGGAGTCAAATCTCTAATGAATTCTGTCGTATCCCTAAGGTTCAGCAGTACATGTTGTAACTGGAAAAAGGATAACCAATTAAGAGATATACCACATTTTCGTTCTATTTGGTTCTGGGTGCCGATTTTTCCATTAAAAGGAAATCACATATCCTGAAGAAGCCCTTACTATGGATATCTTGTAAAAAACTATTATCCAATCCCGGCTCAAACCAAGGTTGTCCAAATAAAGATGTTATGGGGGATACCCCCGGGGCCAATGTGTCTCTGAACTTAAACCATAATTGTAGAGTATGTTTCAGGAATGGGTTGGCTAATTTTGAAAGTGTTTGAATACTAAGATTGTTCCAAATGATATTATAAAGATACTTAGGTGTATATTCCAGTTGTTCAATTAAAAGCCAGGGTTTAGTCTGGGAATGTAAAGAATAATAATGTATATTACGTAATTGTGAAGCATAGTAATATTTCTCCAAGTCAGGTAACCCTATACCTCCTAGCCGAGAAGGTCTGGTTAAAGTGATATAATTAACTCTAGGTTTTTTACCATTCCAAATGAAATCAGATATCAACTTTTTCCAGTAGTGAATATCTTTAATTGGTATAGGGACAGGTAAGTTTTGAAATAAATATAAAAATTTAGGGGAAAAAAGTGTTTTAAAAGTAGTAACTTTTTCTATAAGATTTAAATGCAGTTTTTTCCATTTTGCCACTGTTTCTTTAAGTTGATTAATAAGTAAATTGTAGTTAATTTTATACAGGTCTATTAGATTCAGTGGGATTAGAATTCCTAAATGTTTCCAACTGCTTTTAACCCATTTGAAGTTGAACTTTGATTTTAAATTATCCATTTGTTGAGATGATAGATAAATCGGATAGATTTCCGATTTTTTAAGATTAACCGCGAAACCCGAGATCATTCCAAAATTGGATATATGCGTAAGTAGCATATTTAGGGATTTTTCAGGTTGTGTAAGATAAAATATTGCGTCGTCTGCATATAGATCAACTTTGAAGTTTTCTGAATTAATTTAGACTCCCTGAGTTAATGGATCGGTTCTAATAGCATGGGCCAGAGGTTCTATAGAAAGAGCGAACAGAAGAGGGGAAAGAGGGCAACCTTGTCTGGTTCCTCTTTTTAAATGAATGTCATCAGTTCGGAAATGGTTTACACATATCTGGGCCTTCGGTTTACGATATAGGGCTTGTATTGTTTTTCTAAAAATAGGTCCAAAATTCATTACTTCAAGAAGCTCCTGTAGGTATAATGGTTCCACTCTATCAAAGGCCTTTTCAGCGTCTGTTGAAAGTAAGAGAGATTGAATCTTGTTTCTTTGACAGAAATTAACAATGTTTAAGGTCTTGCGAATACTATCAGCAATTGAACGGCCTGACATAAAGCCTGATTGGTCCGTGTGCACATAATTTGTAATTATTGTATTAAGTCTAGAGGCCAGAATGGTGGAAAGGATTTTAAAATCGTGATTCAAGATAGAGATGGGTCTGTGGGTTTCGGTTTCCGGCGTCGCGAATGGCGGCCGCTTCTCGGGACCGCTCCCGGAGGCGGTTAGCCCACGCGCAGTTAGGGGGTCTTCGCATATGCGAAAGACCCTAGTGAGCCTTAGGCAAAGGCTCCGAACCGGGGCGCTTGGGGAGTAGCCTCTTTGCCGGCAGACAGCCGGGGAGTTGAGGCTTTCTCCCCGCCCCAATCGGCCCCGCTGCGGCGTGCCCGTAATGGGACTTAGCGGCGCCACCGAATTC
Source organism: Gekko gecko (assembly GCA_029375565.1). Classification (NCBI taxonomy): domain Eukaryota; kingdom Metazoa; phylum Chordata; class Lepidosauria; order Squamata; family Gekkonidae; genus Gekko; species Gekko gecko. The sequence continues at coordinate 1,292 of JAPDNY010001768.1, read as the reverse complement.
CAGGAGTGAAAACAGCGCTATGGTTCAACATAAAAAGAAGTAGTGGCATCGAATCGTGAGTTGAAGATCTATTTTGAGGCGTAAATCGGAGCCCCCTGCATGCGTATAAGCGTTGGGAGGAGGGAGGAGTCCCCACCCCCCTCGAGAAGCAAGCTATTCAAAGGGAGCGCGAAGGGGGCAGAAAGAAAACAAAGTGTTGGTGAAAGTACCGTTGGGGCTGAATGGAAGAATGTGTTCATCTTAGCTTCCTGGGGGATGCGGCACGAACTTTTTAAAAGTAAACAAAAAAACAAAATGTCGATAATGGAAAAAGCCCTGCAGACACCGGAAGAGAAGAGAGGAGGGACTTCCGGTCCAGATAGCCCCCCCAAGAGCTTGCTGTCAATCAACAGAAAAAGGAGATGCTGTGCCCCCTGCTGGAACAATTGCAGAAGATCAACCAAACTTTGTTTAAAATGGAAAGTGTTCTCATCAGTCGACAGAAACAGATATTGGAAACAACTAGAAAGATGAAGGAGATTGAACAGAAATCGAATTTGATTCCAGGTTTCCAGGGCGCTAAAGAAGAGGAGAAAGAAGATCTCGGATTTACCTTGACAAATGTCTTGACACCCCTAACTGGCAGTGAAGCGATAAAGTTAAAAGAAGAGGTGGATAAGGCTCCCAAAGCCTATTCCGCCTTTATAAAAAGAAATACTCTGCCAGTAGAAGGGGATGTCGAGCATAGCAGGCGACAAACGGGAGATCTAATTTCATCTGCTGAGTTTGTGGAGCCCTGGAAGCTTGAAGGCCAGAAGTTTAAGAAAAAAAAGAAAAGAAAGAAGAAGGATTTCATCTTCAAAACACAGAAACTCCTGAAGAGACACGCCAGCAGGAAGAAGGATGCAGCATTCAAAATTGGGATAAGTGCAGATGACAGCAGCCCAGGGGAAGGTGATGGAACGGAAGATTTCAAAGTTAAAATGGACTTAATCCATAACTGGAAGAAAAATTAAGAAGAAGATACTTTGAGGACTGTTCGTGTTACATCTGGAAGGAGCTGTTTAATTACTAACCCCAATGGACTTTACTAACTGCATTAACAGAGTGATTTTGGACTTTGCTTTAGTTAAAAAGAAGATCTTCTAACCATGATGGATGCCAAATCTTGGTATTGGTTATTAACCTAAACTAACTCTCACTAACAGAAAAAAATTTCACTCCACCTTTTTCTTTCTCCATCTGTCTACCCTTCCCTTTTCTTATAAAAAGAATAAAATTCTCTCTTTTTTAAGAGAGTTTTACAAAAAAAA
>JAPDNY010001767.1:0-13006 GCA_029375565.1 Gekko gecko | reverse complement strand
AGAACATAAGAGAAGCCAATGTTGAATCAGGCCAATGGCCCATCTAGTCCAACACTCTGTCATACAGCAGCCAAAATATACCAGGTGCCATCAGGAGGTCCAGCAGTGGGGCCAGAACACTAGAAGCCCTCCCACTGCTGCCCTCTCCAGCACCAAGAATAGAGTGCATCACCTGCCCCAGACTGAGAGTTCCCATCTATACCCTGTGGCTAATGGCCACTGATGGACTTCTGCTCCATATGTTTATCTAATTCCCTCTTGAAACTGTCCATGCTTGCAGCTGCCACCACCTCCTGTGGCAGTGAATTCCATATGTTAATCACTCTTTGGGTGAAGAAGTATTTCCTTTTATCTGTTCTAACCCGACTGTCCAGCAATTTCATGGAGTGCCCACGAGTTCTTGTCTTGTGAGAAAGGGAGAAAAGTGACTCAAGGTCACACCAGCAGCTGCATGTGGAGGAGTGGGGAATCGAACCCGGTTCTCCCAGTTTAGAGTCTGCGCTCCTAACTACTACACCTAACCACTACACTAAAGAGAGACAGTATGCAGAAAACTGAATCTCAAGTCTAGTCAGGTGATGAAGCCAACGATGCCATCCGAAGGAAGGGATAAAGAGCAATTGTTCCCCCCTCTTCCTTATGGAGTCTGGAATCAAACCAGACAAGATGCAGCTGCCTCGGATTGCCCTGAAAAAAATCCTCCCCCATTTGCGCCTATAACTCCTAACAGCTTGCCTCCATGCGCATTATCAGGACACATCAAACGATACCCAGCCGGAAGCGATGACAAAAGGGACGGGGTTGAAGGAGAAGGAGCTCCACTAACCTTCTGAACCGGTAATGATCGAGCGGTTTGATCATTAGGGATGAAGATCTGAAATTGGCTGGACTGCGACCAGTTCAAGCCTTCTCGACTGATGCACGCACACTTCCCTCCCCGGCTTTATGAGAATGACATTGCTTAGTTCTAATCATTTATATTTAGGCAGTTAATAGGGATTATAAAAAAAAAACAACCCCACTCCGCTCTCCCACACATACTTTAATGATGCTTGGATCATTATCCAAAGAGAACACACCAGGTCAAGTGTTAACAGCATGTGCAAGGATGGACGGGGGGGGTTGGGGGCGGAATCAAGACTCAACCATCTGTTCCAGAAAAGGTCTTACAGCAACTCAAAGACTCCAGACATTTTTTAAAAAAATGTATCAAAGGGTGTGTGTGTGTGTGTGTGTGTGTTTCATTTGTAGATGCAAAAGATAGCAACCAGTTGTACGAAATAATGAAGTGTGATGTAAATCAAGGAGGGCCTCATTTAATGCAAAAATCGCAGGTTTGTGCTTTAACTCTGGCTGAACGAATTCTGAATCGGAGGGGAGAAAAGCAAGCGGCTAAACAGGGCGCATTTCCGAGGTCAGGTATTTGCCTCGCCCCTCGAAAGACCTACAAAAATGTGCCCTTCCCTGTCACTAGGGCTTCTGAAATGCAGTCTTTCCCCCACGTGTTTGGGGTTTCCAGTTTGATGTAGAGCCAGTTTGGTGTAGTGGTTAAGTGTGCGGACTCTAATCTGGGAGAAGCGGGTTTGATCCCCCACTCCTCCACTTGCACCTTTTTTTTTTTTTTTTAATCAAAACCCTCCTAAAAAGGAGAGGAATTTATTCTTTTTATAAATAGAAAAAGGTAGGGTATATAGAGGGATAAAGAAAAGAGCGGAGTGAGTATTCTGTTAATAAAGGTTAGTTTAAATCAATATAGATACAGTTTTTGGCAGTCTCCGTGATTTGAGAGTCTTCTTTTCATCTAACAAAAATTCAAAATAACTCTGTTAATGAGGTTAGTAATGTCCTTTGGGGTTAGTTGTGAGTCATCTCCTTTTTGACGCTTCCCGAACAGTTATTTCTTAAGTTGTCTTCCTTTGGTATCCCTCAAATTATAGGATGGGCCACCTTTGGTTTTCACTTCTCCCGCTCCGGCACCTCCCTCCTCTGGGCCGCTGTCATCTTCACTACTCAAATCTGTACACGTTGCGAGTGCTGCCTCTTCCTCTGGACTGGCGTGTCTCTTCAGAAATTCCTGCGCCTTGAAGATGGAGTCAATCTTCTCTCTTTTATCCTTGTACTTGAACAAAAGGCCTTCAGGGAAGGTCCATCTGTATATGACCTGTCTTCTTTGTAGAAAAGTGGTCAATCCTTTATAAGCTTTCCTTTTCATCCGGATTTCGTAAGGCACATCTTTCAATATTCTGATGGTCTGCTCCCCAATTTTCAAGGGCACCGCTGCAACTGCACGCAAGATTTGATCTCTGGTACTCTGCTTGACAAACTTGACAACCACTTCTGCTGGCAGATTATTTTTTTTGTGAATGTGGAGTAGGCCCTATAGACCTTATCCATTTCTTCTTTTAACTCACGCTGATCTCTGCCAGTTACGGGTGCCAAGGCATTCGCAAGTATAGATCTGAGATCTTCCTTCTCTTCTTCTTTAATGCCCTGAAATCGAAGAGTCAGATTCGATTTTTCCATTTGCAACATCAAAATTCTTTTTTCTTGCACATCCTGATGCTTTTCTAACTTGTTGACCCTTTTCTTCACTTTTCCGATGTCTTCCGATGAGACCAAACATTTCTGTGCGATCTCCTCCATCTTCTTTGACGTCTCTGTTAGTTGCCTCTGTTGACTGTTGAGAACACCTTCCATATTAGTTAAGGTTTCGCTGATTTTCTGTATTTGGACCAGCAGAGGGTGCAGTAGCTCGCTTGTCTGTTGACTGACAGTCGGCTCTGGAGGGGGATTACCCGGACCGGAAGTCCCGCCTCCCCTTCTTCTCCGTTTTCAAAGGGACCTTCTTCATGGCTGACATTTCTTGTATTTGTTTACTTTATAAAAGTTTGTGACGCGTCGCTCAGGAGTCCCGCTAACTCATTCGCTTCAATGGCACCCCAAAGGTAATTTCACCAACCCTTCTTCCATTTCGTCCCCCTTAGCTTTCTTATACAAGTCCCGCTTCTCAGTGGGGGGGGATTCCCCCTCCTCCCAGCCGCTTATTCGCTTACGGGGGAAGGGCTCGGGTTTCGCTTCAAATTCAGACCTCCAACTCACGGTTCCTGCCGTTTCTTCTTTTTGCTTTAATTCATCGCTGTTCCTCACTCCTGTTGGAAATCGGTGGCGTTGCTAAGTCCCATTACGGGCATGCCGCAGCGGGGCCGATTGGGGCGGGAGAAAGCCTCAATTTCCCGGCTGACTGCCGGCAAAGAGGCTACTCCCCAAGCGCCCCCGGTTTGGAGCCTTTGCCTAAGGCTCACTAGGGTCTTGCAAACATGCAAAGACCCCCCAAACTGCGTGTGGGCTAACCACCTCCGGGAGCTTCCCGAAAGGTGGCCGCCATTCACAACGCTGGAAACCGAAACCCACTCCTCCACTTGCACCTGACCGGATGACCTTGGGCAAGCCGTAGTTCTGATAAGAGCTGTTCTTGAAAAAGAGCAGTTTCTGTCAAGAGCTCTCTCGGCCCCACCTACCTCACAGGGTGTCTGTTGTGGGGAGGGGAAGGGAAAGGAGTTTGTAAGCCGCTCTGAGACACCTTTGGGTAGTGAAGGGCGGGGTATAATCCAATCTCCTCCTCCTCCTCCAAATTACTTTGTCTTGTTCCTGAAATGAAATCCATGCATTTAAAATTCTACATTCAGTTTTGTTTAATTTCCTGCAGAGCACTGCACATGTGCACATGTTCCCCAGAGAGCACTGAGGTCAGGGTCTCAAAACCATCTGACTCCTCCTGGGTCAGGGCCTTCTCAGTGGCGGCTCCACACTGGTGGAATGAGCTCCCAGAAGACATCAGGGCCCTGTGGGACCTCCTACATTTTTGCAGGGCCTGTAAAACGGAGCTCTTCCACCAGGCCTTCGATTAGGAGCCGTCACTGACCATTGACCGCATAATTGATAACATCTGAACAGTTAACATCTGATCTGTTAAGGCTCTCTTTGTTAATATGAATAACAACAGCCAGTGTAATTCAGCCTTATGGGACGTTACTGCCATCAGCATTTTATCTTTTTATGTTTATATATGTATTTATGATTGCCATTTGTTGCATATTATGTTATTGCATTGTTTCAATGCATCTGTGTTTTAATGTATTTTAACCTATTGTAAGCCGCCCTGAGCCTGCTACACAAGGAGGGCAGGATATAAATCAAATAAACAAACAAACAAACAAACAAACAAATAAATGTGCTGTTTCCCTCAGTACTCAGTTGCTTCGTTTCTTTTTCCTTCCTCTACATTACCAATGTGCATGCATGTACTGATAACACCCTGGGAGGGAAAGCAATCTCGTGTGCAATTGCATCAAGATTCTTTTGGTGCTGGGTTTCACTTAAGCGTGTGTGTGCGTGTGAAGTACCATCAAGTCACTTCCGAGTTATGGCGACCCTATGAATTGATGCCCTCCGAGAGGTCCTGTCGTTGACAGGCATTCTCAGGTCCTGCAGAATGAAGGATGTGGCTTCCTTAATTGAGTCCATCCATCTCATGTCGGGTCGTCCTCTTTTGCTGCCGCCTTCGACTTTTCCTAGCATTATTGTCACCAGGGCTTTATTTGTAAAAAAAAAAAATCCCAGCAGGAACTCATTAGCATAACAGGCCACACCCAGCAATAGAAACTCATTAGCATATTTGGCCACACCTCCATGTTGCCAGAAGTGTGGTCATCCAGCCACACCCACATCTTGCTTCTTATTCTGTTTACCTTGTTTGTTGTCAAAACCCAGGGCTTTTTTTGTAGCAGGAACTCCTTTGCATGTTAGGCCACACACCCCTAATGTAGCCTATCCTAACGCATTCCTGCTGTTGGGTGTGGCCTGTTATGCTAATGAGTTCCCGTTGGGCGTGGCCAACTCTGGAGCCAGCCGGAACTCCGTTCCTATGCATTCCTGCCCCAAATTAGCCCTGATTGTCACTCAAGCATGTGTGCATTGATAAACCGATCCAAAAAAAGCAACCTTGGCTAAATGTAACCGCATCAAGCTTCCTTTGGTGTAGGGGATATACTGGTGGATATCTGTATCGGTATGCTTTTTTTTAAAAAAAAAAATGCATTTGTGTGTGTGTGTGTGTGTGTGTGTGTGTGTGTGTGTGTGTGCGTGCGCACTCATGCCCATGCCTGGAAGTTACGGCAACTTCTGGTGACTCCTACTGGCTCAAAGAGGACATTCAGAGAAGCAGCTTGATAGCCTGCCTCTGTGTCAGAAGTCCTAACTTAGTCAGCAAACACCAGACCTTATGATGCAAGCAAGGTTAGCATTTATTAAGCTGCAATAGATAGATCACTGGTACAGGTATCTTGTTCAGAATGACTTGGTTACAGAAAGCAAGCGGTTATACAGGGAAGGGGGTGAATGGGGACCCCCCCTTCTCCGACTCTACGAATAACATGCACCTGGGAAATCGAAACTTACTAAGCTAATGAATTTCCCATCGCCCCATTGCTACCCACAGCTGCTACATCTATGCCTAGCGATAGGGAAGCAGGCAGCCTGACTTGCCAAGGTCAGAACGTCTAGGCTGCCAGAGATAATAGCAATAAAAGCCACATTCCATTCTCACACCCGAGGTGTAAATCAGCTACTCCCCGGATTCCAACCTCCCGCCTGTCACGCCACCAAGGCGCCATTAGCCCACCTCCCTCCCTTGTACTCATAGCCCACCGCCCTCCCTCCTATCCATCATGGCAGGGCTACCTGACATGCAGCCCTCTCGAAAACAGCCCTAACCCTTCGGTTTATGGGGGTACAACTTGTGAAACGCTTTGACAAGTCGGGGGGCCAGAACATTTTCCGCCCGAACCCACTCCCTCTGCTCCGGCCCAAAGTCAATCCATTCAACCAGGTAAAACAAGCGATTGCGAGAGATTTTAGAGTCCAGAATTTGCGATACTTCGTAGTGAGGTTCCCCTCCCACCAGCAGCGGAGGAGGGTCGGCCGTTGCGGTCTCCAGCTGTTCTCCTCAGGCGCTTTGCGTAGAAGCCTCACATGAAAAACAGGATGAACAGACTTTAGAGATTTAGGCAAGGCAAGTTCAACAGTCACATTGTTAATAACTCTTATGATCTCAAACGGCCCAACATACTTCCAACCAAGTTTGCGACTCGGCTGGATGCGACGCAAATGTTGGGTGGATAAGTAAGCAAACTCCCCGCACTTCGGAATCCAAGCCAAGTTACGTTTCTTATCCGCCTGGAGTTTGTACGCGGCTTTAGCTTCCTCTAGAGTTTTAGCCAAGGAGCCCCACGCCTCCTGCAGTTGTTTACACCAATCCCCAGCGTCTCCCGCCGGGAGGTCGGGAGAAGTCAAAAAGGGTAAAGGCGGGGCATCATATCCATGTACTGCTTTAAACGGGGACATCCCCGTCGACGAGTGCTGAGTATTATTATAGCAAAACTCAGCCAGAGGCAATAGAGAATGCCAATTGTCCTGCTGAAAGTTAGAAAAACACCGCAGGTATTGTTCCAGCGTCTGATTCACCCGTTCAGTCTGCCCATCCGATTCAGGATGGTAGGCGCTGCTCACCCCTCTCTCTACTCCAAGCAATGACATAAGTTCGCTCCAGAACTTAGAAACAAACTGAACCCCTCTGTCCGAGATCACCTTAGCAGGTAAAGTGTGGAGCCTCACCACGTGTTGCAAGAAAGCGGAGGCTAATTTCCTAGCCGAGGGAATGGAGGCAAACGGAACGAAATGCGCCTGTTTAGTAAATAAGTCCACTATGACCCATATGACTGTTTTCCCCCCACTTGGGGGTAGATCTGTAATAAAGTCCATAGAAATCACCTCCCACGGCCGAGCCGGGGGTGGGGAGAGGTTGCAGGGCACCTGGGGGTTTACCGGGCCGAGGTTTACTCATCAAGCACGTTTGGCAGCCTGACGTGAAAGAGAGACATATCTTTTCGTAGGCCCGGCCACCAAAATTGTCTCTGTAGGAGCTGGAGGGATTTCACAAACCCCGTATGACCAGCCAGCTTAGAACCATGCGCCCATCCCATTACCTCCCCCTAAGAGAGCGTGGGACAAAGAGTTTGCCATTTTTAGTCCAGCAGCCATTGTCATTTTTGGCTAGTCCGTCCTCCCCCTCCACCTCCTCCCTATCCGCTTGCGAGAGTTCTGTAGAAAATCTCGCCACCCAGTCATTGGGGGGAGGAGTTGCCGGTGGGGGAGCGACTGGCCTGTTTCCAGTAGTCACCGCTCCTCCCAACTGGGCAGGAGTAAAAATCGAGTCACGAATCTCCTCCCTTTTGCTGTCGTGTTGAGGGAGGCGTGACAGGGCATCGGCCAGTGAGTTAGAAGTCCCCGGGAAATGGTGCAGTGTGAAATTGAACTTGGAGAAGAAATCAGCCCAGCGGAGCTGCCAGGCGTTCAGGGAACGGGGGAGCGGAGCAGCTCGAGGTTTTTGTGATCAGTCCAGACCTCGAACGGGACCCGCGCTCCCTCCAACCAGTGGCGCCAGGTCGACAACGCTAAGCGGATCGATCCCGCTTCTTTTTCCCACACATTCCAATTCCGTTCAGTATCGTTGAATTTTTTTGACACATAAGCAAGGGGGTGCAACTTGCCATCCTCCCCCTCTTGCAGGATCGCCCCCCCATTGCAACGTCGGAGGCGTCAACTTGAACAATGAATTTTTTAAGTTCATTCGGGTGGGCCAACACGGGTTCCGACGTAAAAGGGCTTTCAATTTGTCGAATGCCCCTGGCATTCTGAGGACCATTGCAATTTGGCCCCGGGCCGAGTGTATTCGGGTGGTTTCCCTTTGGTTTTCAGTAAGTCAGTTAAGGGAAGGGCCACCTGGGCAAAGTTCGAGAGGAACGATCTATAAAAGTTCGCGAATCCGAGGAACCCCTGGAGTTGCCTCCTCGTTTTTGGAGGCTCCCATCCCACAACATCTTTAACCTTGTCAGGGTCCATTTCAATCCCTCTCTGAGAAATACGGTAGCCCAGAAAAGGGATTTCAGTCTTGTGAAATTCACATTTGGACAGTTTGGCAAAGAGTTTATGCTTGTGCAACGTTTGTAGCACCTCCCGCACCAGTTTCACATGCGATTTAAGGTCGGGGAGTACAAAAGAATGTCATCAAGGTAAACAAGGACCCCCTTAAACAAATACTTATGCAACACTTCGTTAATCAAGTTCATGAAGACTCCAGGAGCCCCCTGGAGTCCGAATGGCATGACTAGGTACTCAAACTGGCCGAGGGGGTGTTGAACGCCGTTTTAAATTCATCCCCCTCTCGGATGCGGACTCGGAAATAGGCATCCCGGAGGTCTAGCTTAGAGAAAATTTTCCCCCCCGCCACAGCCGCCAGTAAGTCCTTTATGAGGGGCATGGGGTAAGCGTTTGTATTTGACACTGCATTCAAGCCGCGGTAGTCAGTACAGAGCCGCAAACCCCCATCCTTCTTTTTCCGGAAAAGCACGGGAGCCGCAAACGGGGAGGATGCTGGCCGTATAAAACCCCTACTAAGGTTCTTGTCGATGAATTTCCTCAGTTCCACCTTTTCCGAAGGGCTCATAGAATACAACTTTCCCTTCGGTAATTTTTGGTTGGGTAAAATCTCAATAGCACAGTCAGAGTTTCTGTGGGGGGGTAATTCATCAGCCTCCTCTTCTCCAAACACGGGAGCGAGGTCGTGATATTCGGGGGGAATGCCTTCCAGTTCTGCGGTTGCCACCCCCGCTGTCACTAGGAGTTGCCCCCCCATCATGGGTCCCCACTCCTTTTTCCATGTATGGGACTGGCACTTCGTGGAGATGAAGTTGACCTTCCCCTCCCCCCACAGTACATGAGGATCGTGATCAAAGAACCATGGGCTCCCTAGGACCAAGGGAAATCGGGCTGAAGGGGTAACCACGAAAGGTCTCTCTTCCCAGTGTTGCCCCAGTCCCACCCGCAAAGGAACAGTCTCATATTTGCAAGGTTCTTTCATTGTGGACCCGTCCATTTGCGTAAAAATCAAGGGGTCAGTTAATTTAACAACTTTCGCCCCAAGTCCCGTTAGTAGTGTGGGGTTAATGAGGTCTCTCCCACACCCAGAGTCAATGAGAGCACGTACTCTCACATGGGTCAATAGACCTGGGTCCATTAGAGTCACCGTGAGAAAGAAAAGAGAGGGGGTTTGCTCACCGGGAGTTGCGCCTGGGGAGGTGGGACCTGCTGTTCAGCGCTGTTTACAGCAGGTCCGTGTCGTTTCCCTGCGGCACGGTCTCGCCATCTGATGAGTCGGATGCTTCACTGAGCGGCTTGGCTTGCAGAGCCCTTGCCCCCTTCGGTTTCGCCACCTGTTTTGGCGTGGATGTGTCGAACTTCTTCTTGGTTCCCTTCGGGGCTCCGGGTGCTGCAGCTGAAGATGGGCAGTTCGCGGCGAAATGGCCCCCTTCTCCGCATTTGAGGCAAAGACCTTGCTTCATTCGGAGCTCCCTTGTGCCATCCCTCTGTTTCGGGTTAGGTGCCGGGGGTTTCCCTCTCGCAGTCGGCGCAGGGCCCCTGTTAGCCATCGCTGCAGCGTCGTCCAGCTTGATGGTCTTCAGGCGATTCTCCATCGTGATGGCTGCCTGAACCCATCCGGTGAGGGTGTTCGGATCTTGATTTCTGGTGACTTCTCGGCGGATTTCTGCATTGAGTCCCCACTTGTAGAAATCCACGAGGTTCCCTTCCCCTCGGAGTTTGGCGGCACATCTGCGGAACTCCGAGGTGTAGTCTCTCACCGATCGCGCTCCCTGTTTGAGGCTTCGGATCGTTGCCTTCGCTGCTTTGGTGGAGTGCACATCCTCAAATTGCTCTTTCATGGCCCACATGAAAGAGTCGATCTCTCTCAGCTCGCGCCCGTCGACTTGATGAAGCCCCACATACCAGTCAGCTGCCGCTCCCTTCAGGTGGGCTGCTATGACATCGACCATTCGCTCTTCCCTCTGGAACAGATGGCCCCAGGTCTCGATAAACTTTTCGGCTCGCACCAGGAAGAATGGGAATTTCTCGGGGTCTCCATCGAAGTCAGCGTCCAGAAGTTCTGTGGGCTTTGGCGGCAAGAACCCCCAAGGACGAGGGGGTGGTTGCCCCGGCGGCCCCTGCGGTCCTGGCCCCGCTGGTTGATCCACTGGCCCGGCTGGCACGTTCCCCTGGCCTTGGTCCGGCGCCGGCCGTTGATCAGGAGGGACCTGGGCTGGTGGTTCCTCACGCCTTTGCCGTTCGCGTTCTTCCCGGATACCCTCTGCGATCATCTGTGGGATGCGTGCGAGGGATTCGTCTAGGAAGCGCATCAGGCGGTCTTGGCTGGGTTCTTCAGTCCATCTCCTCCTCACCACAGCGCCTTCCATGGTCTCTGAATCGCGGCCAGTCTCCTCCAAGGCTTCCGCCGTGATTGGTTTCCGGACCGACCTTTCGGGGTGGCTCCCCCCATGGAAGCTCGCGGGGTCCCGAACCACGCGTCGTGGGTCTCAGCCAGGGGTTTCACCCAGTCACGTCTGCGTCCAACTCGGGTGGTCACCCCCCATAGGCTGCCCCATAAGGATCTCCATAAGGCCCTCCAAAGTCGTACTCCAGACCCCAGTGTCTCGGCACATGTGTGTCTGGGGTCTCTCGAGGTGCGTCTTTCCCGGGAGGTCTCTTGTCCTTTTCATCTTCTTCAATTGGGATAGTGTCTTCTTCTCCGCCACTCATTTTGGAGTTGCAGGTTTAGGACCAGTCCCAAAAGTAATTGGAGATTCTGAACAAACTTCAGAAGTCCTAACTTAGTCAGCAAACACCAGACCTTATGATGCAAGCAAGGTTAGCATTTATTAAGCTGCAATAGATAGATCACTGGTACAGGTATCTTGTTCAGAATGACTTGGTTACAGAAAGCAAGCGGTTATACAGGGAAGGGGGTGAATGGGGACCCCCCTTCTCCGACTCTACGAATAACATGCACCTGGGAAATCGAAACTTACTAAGCTAATGAATTTCCCATCGCCCCATTGCTACCCACAGCTGCTACATCTATGCCTAGCGATAGGGAAGCAGGCAGCCTGACTTGCCAAGGTCAGAACGTCTAGGCTGCCAGAGATAATAGCAATAAAAGCCACATTCCATTCTCACACCCGAGGTGTAAATCCAGCTACTCCCCGGATTCCAACCTCCCGCCTGTCACGCCACCAAGGCGCCATTAGCCCACCTCCCTCCCTTGTACTCATAGCCCACCGCCCTCCCTCCTATCCATCATGGCAGGGCTACCTGACACTCTGCCTCCCATCCCTGGTATTCCTTGGAGGTCTCCCATCCAAATACTTGCCAGGGTCGGCCCCGCTTAGCTTCCAAGATCTGACGGGATCGGGCTTGCCTGGACCATCCAGGTCAGGGCCTATATTCATATACACTGAAGCTTGTGTGGGGGTGTAAAGTGCCATCAAATCACCAGCTGCCTTATGGCAACCCCAGAGGGTTTTCAGGGCAGGGAGACTAACAGAGATGGTTTGACACTGCCTTCCTCTGCACAGTGACCCTGGTATTCCTTGTTGGTCTCCCATCCGAATATACAACCCTGCAAAAAGAAAAGAAAAAGCAGCTTTTGAGCAATCAAGCATTGCTTTCTGCAGTGTTTCTCGCTGTGCAGGTATCTCTCCTTATAATAATTATCTTTTGGTTTCGCAAGATTCCATGCGCTCCCATTGGCTGTAAAATGCCCTCCCTCAGCCATTGGCCCATCAGCCGCCACTCAAGAGTACTTGCGTGCCATTGGCTGGGTGCTGGGTCTGCTCCTCTTCCCCACCCACTCCCCCTGGCAGACAGCTCTCTCTCCTGAGGAAGACAGTTCTCTTGACGCCTGTGAGGGACTGTTCGCTCAGTGGCTGTTGGTAGGCAGCCAAGCTTAGTTCTGTGAGTAAAAAACAAAGGACTTTCAGCATAACCCCCTCCCCGCCCATAACCCCCTCCCCAGTGGCCACTTTCCTGTCAGAATAAATGAGAAAAGGCTCTTTCTCCTGCTTAGCTTCAGCATGGCTGGCTGGCTAACGAGGTGGGCCAGCGACCATCAAACCATTTTCTTCAACTCCCCGCTGTGTGGCTCACTTTCCCCTAGGGTTGCCAATCTCCAGGTGGGACCTGGAGATCTCCCACTGTTACAATTGACCTCTAGATGACAGAGATCAGTTCCCCGGGAGAAAATGGTTGCTTTGGAGGGTAGACTCTATGGCATTATACTCTGCTGAGTCCTTCCACCCCCCCCAATGCTGCCCTCCAAAGGATCCACCCCCCAAATCTCCAGGTATTTCCCTAATCAGAACTGGCACCTGTACTTTCTCCTCTATCAGTAAAAGGCCCTTTCCACACCTATGTTGGCCTTTGGGGGAAAACTCATTGGGCCCTGTCCTGATCAGGTTGCCAACTCCAGGTGGGCAATTCCTGGAGATTTGAGGGATGGAGCCTGGAGAGGGTGAGGTTTGAAGAGGGGTGGCACCTCAGACAGGTACGATGTCATAGACGCCACCCTCCAGTCCAGCCATTCCCTGATGAGGAACTTTTGTTGCCAATCTCCAGGTGGGGGCTGGAGATCACTCAAAATTACAACTGCTCTCTAGGAGGGAGGGGGAGGAGATGGAAAACTAAAGGTAGGTTGATGGTTGGCTGGGAGGGAGATAGGGTTATCAACTCCAGGTTGGGAAATTCCTGGAGATTTGAGGGGTCAAACCTGGAGAGGGTGAGTGTTGAGGTGGGGTGGGACCTCAGACAGGTACAATGCCATAGACTCTACCCTCCAAACCAGCCACTCCCTCCTGGGGAACCACTGTTACCAATCTTGGGGGTGGGCTGGAGATCACTCAAAATTACTACTGCTCTTCAGGTAGCAAAGATCACTTCCTCTGGAGAAAATGGTGGACTCTGTCATTATACCCTGCTGAGATTGCCACAGCAAATTGTCACTGAGTGCCCAAAGCCGGGGCACTCCCCAGAGCCTCTTTCTAGAGCCCGTTGTGTTATTTCC
>JAPDNY010001766.1:0-13018 GCA_029375565.1 Gekko gecko | reverse complement strand
TTTTATTTTATTTTATTTTTTTTTACGTTTTTTATTTATAAATTTTTCAAAATATAAACACCGAACAAAAGTGTTATGAAGTGCAAACAGGAACATAGGATAACCGTAACGATAAAGTTACATAGTAACATAAATTAATTAACATTTTATTTCTGTTAACACATCTAAATATGATTAGAGTGGTTATGGATAATCTATCATGTTTTCTTTTCAAACCATTTGTATACTTTTTCCATCTATTTTCATGTTCTAACTCATCTCTCCCTGCCAGTATTAGATTTAATTTATCTGCTTCAGCTATTTCCAATATTTTCTCACATATTTCTTCTACGTTGGGAACAGTCTCTTTTTTCCAACATTTAGCTATTGCTATCCTTACTGTTGTAATAATATACAGAATAATTCTTTGATCTTCTTTTTCAATTCCATTCGGTAATATATTAAGTAGGAATATTTCTGGTTTTAGTTGAAGTTTCACTTTAATGGTTTCTTTAATTATACTACTTATTACTTTCCAAAAACTTCTGATTTTCCCGCATTTCCACCATATATGTATATATGTTCCCACCTCTTTTTTGCATCTCCAACAAACATCTGATACGCTTTTATAACACCTTGCTACTCTATCAGGTGTCCAGTGCCATCTATAGAACATTTTGTAAATATTTTCTTTGTAATTTGTAGCTCTGAGCAGTTTGAGCGATTTCCAGAGTCTCGACCATTGTTCAAGAGTGATATTATGTCCTATATCTTTCATCCATTGTATCATATTTGGTTTAACAGTCTCTGTTAGGAGTTCTTCTAACAGGAAAAAATTATAAAGTTTTTGTATCAACTTGTCTGAGGAAGAAAGCCATATTTTGTCTAATTGTGTACATGTATCAATCAGTATTGCATTATTATCTTTGGTGTACCTAGAAATTAATTGATTTTTTTCCCAAATTGTTAGATTTGCTTTTGAAATTCTTGTGAGGTAAACGGTTTTAATTCTTTACTTTCTGTCAGTAACGTTTCATATGTTAGTTTTTTTTCTTTTGTCAATAATGCTGGTAAGGTAAAAGCCTCTATCGGGGAGATCCATTTTGGTATTTTAGCATAAAATCTATTTTTGATTTCCCGCCAGATTTTAATCAGTGGGCCTCTTACTATATGGTTTTCAAAACTCTGTTGTCTTTTATCTATGTTGTACCATATATGGGCATGCCAACCCATCGGCAGATCAAAGCCCTCAAGTGTTAGAGTTCTTTCTTCTACTAATTTGATCCAATCCCTTACCCAGACCATTGCTGCTGCTTGGTAATACAGATTCCAATTTGGTAGTCCGAGTCCCCCATTTTCTTTCTTGTCCGTCAGTAATCTTTTATTAATTCTTGGCTTTTTAGCTTGCCATATGAATTTCCTGACCAGACGATTTAATTCTTCAAAGAATTTTTTGTTTGTTAAAATAGGTAAACATTGCGCCAAATATAGAAAGCGTGGAAGGATATTCATTTTAACGGTAGCGATTCTACCCATAAATGAAATATAAAGATCTTGCCATCTTTTTAAATCTTTTTTTATTTCTTCTAATAGTTTTACATAGTTATTTTTGTAGAGATGTTTGTTATTACTTGTCATAATAATTCCTAGATATCTGACTTTATCCACTACCTGTAGATTTGTACTATTTTGTATCTCTTTAATTTGTGTAGTCGTGCAGTTTTTAGTTATGATCTTGGTTTTCTTTAAATTGATTTTCAGGCCTGCCACTTTACCATAATCATGTAGATTTTTCCATAAATGTGCTATTGATGTTATTGGTTCTTCCAGGATAAATACTAAATCATCTGCAAATGCTTGCAGTTTATAATGTTCTTTTTTTATTTTAGTTCCCAGAATGGCATCATTATTTCTTACTATATCAGTTAGTGTCTCTAGACCGAAAATAAATAATAACGGTGATAATGGGCATCCCTGTCTCGTACCTTTTTGTATTGGAATGTGGTTTGTTAGTTCCCCATTTATAATAATTTTTGCATATTGCTCATCATATATAGCATTAATCGAATTTAAAAATTTTTCTCCACAATTCCATATAATGAGCTTCTGTTTCAAATAGTCCCAATTTACATTATCGAAAGCTTTTTCAGCATCTAAAAAAATTAGAGCTACTTGCTTTCCAGGATTTTGTTCGTAGTATTCTAAAATGTTAATTATATTTCTTATATTATTTTTTATTTGTCTATTTGGGAGAAATCCAGATTGATCCTTATGAATAATTTCTACCATTATCTTTTTAAACCTATTTGCTAGAATTGCTGCAAAAATTTTATAATCTGTATTTAGTAATGAAATGGGTCTATAGTTTTTAATATCATCGCCCTCTGTATCTGGCTTATGTAAGTGTTATTAATGCTCTTTCCATGTCCCTGGGATTTTCCCTGTTATCATAATATTATTAACTACCTCTTTAAATAACGGAGTTATTTCATCTTCTACTAGCTTATATATTTCCACTGGAATTGCATCTGGGCCTGGAGTTTTTTTTACTTTTTGCATTTTAATTGCATTTACCACCTCAAACATAGAAATGTTTTCATTTAAATACTTTCTTTGCTCATCTGTAAATTTACCTGTTTTATATTTCAATAAGAATTCTTCCACTTCCTGATTATTAGTGGTTGTCTGTTTGTATAGAGTTTTGTAGAAATTCTCTGTTATTGTCTTTAATTCTTGTATTTTAAATTTCGGTTCCTTGTTTTCGTCTTTTAAAGTTATAATTGTTTTCTTTTCCCGCTCTTTTCTAAGTTTATATACAAGCCAACGAGAGGGTTTATTTGCATTTTCAAAAAAGTAAGCCTTTGTATATTCTATTTTTTTGCCATTTCTTGTGATAAATATAAGTTTATTTGGTGTTGTTTTAGTTTTATCCTTATTCTCATCTCATTTAGGCCTTTTTTATCTTGACTTTCTTTTTCCAAATTCCTAAGCTCCGTGGTTAGTTTTTTAAATTCTTCTCGTTTTTGTTTATTTCTCCAAGCTTCTTGGTTTATAATTATACCCCTAACATATGCTTTTAATGTGTCCCAAGTAATATTCAAATTCGTATCTTCCTGCTTATTTATTTTAATAAATTCCTTTATTTCTTGTTTCAATTTTTTGGCAAATTCTTTGTTTCTAATTAAATTTAAATTTATTCTCCATCGTGTAATTTTATGTGTTTTTTGTATGGAGGTCCACATTGGATTGTGATCCGCAAAAGTATTTGCCAGAATTTCGACATCTGTAAAAAGTCTTACTATATTTATGTTCACCCACACCATGTCTATTCTTGACCAAGATTTGTGCCTACTTGAAAAGAAGGTGTAATCTTCTTTTTGTGGGTTCCTTGTTCTCCATAGATCTATAAGGTTAAATTCATCTGCCAATTGCAAAAAGATTTCATTAGTACTGCTCCAGATTTATGTGACTTCTTAGTTTTTTTCTATCAGTTTTTGGGTCCACTACAGCGTTAAAATCTCCAACTAGGCATACATTATTAGGGTTTTCTATAGATAAATAGTCTTTCAGTTCTTTAAAAAATGTATCTTGATTTTGGTTCGGAGCATATATGTTTACGATTAATATTTCTAATTCATTAATTTTTACTTGCACTCCTAGTATTCTTCCATTTGTGGATCTAAATTTAAGTATAGGGTTTAAATTCTCTTTAACATATGTTACTACTCCCCTTTTTTTAACTTTATCTGATGCAATAAATGGTATTCCTAATTTTTTGCAAATCAAATGATTTTCATGTTTTTCTTTTATATGTGTTTCTTGGAAGCATGTAATATCATTTTTTAGTTTTATTGCTTGGTGCAAAAATCTTCTTCTTTTTTGCGGGCTGTTTAAACCATTCACGTTCACCGATATTAAAGAAAGTTTTTTACTCGCCATCTTTCTTGTCTTTTTTTTAAGCACTATATTTTTAAGTTGCCACCTTGTTTGTATTTGCGAAGCCGTTTTGTATTTTAATTGAAATTTTTTATAGTCTTTCTTTTTAGGATACTTTGCTAGTGCCATGGCTCCGTTTTTCCTGCATACTTCTTCTCCCTGGCCTTCTTTATTTTCCCCTCTTTCTTCCTCTTCTCTTTCTTCCTCTTCTTCTTCTTCATCTTCTGAATCTTCCTCTTCTTCTATTGGTTTTTGCCAGCCCAACTCCTCGCCAGATCTTTCCAAGAAATTTTCTAATTTAAATACCGAGTTTATCTTCTGCCTAAGACCTCTATAATTGAATTGCAGACCTTCCGGGATTATCCATTTATATTGTACCTCATTTTTTTCTTAATAATTCGGCCAGTACATTATACTTTTGACGTTTCTCTCTAATTCTCCAAGGTATATCCTTCAAAATTCTAATTTCTTGTTCTGCTATTACCAATTTCTTCTTATTTGCTTCTTGCAGGATTTGGTCTTTTATATATTTCTTTTCAAATTTTACATGGACTTCCCTTGGAGTTTGATGTTTTTTTGAATATGCCGAATTTCTTCTATATATTGCTTTAATGTTCTCCGTTAATTCTTTTTCATTAAAGATGCTAAATTGTTGAACAATGTTATGTACAAGTTCTTCTTTAAGATTTTTTCCTAACTTTTCTGTTATATTTTGAAATCTAAGTGTTAATTCTGCTTTCTCCATCTCCAGAAACATAAGAGTCTCTTCCATCTTTTCTGTTTTAGTTTTTAACTCCAGAACTTCCTGGTCGATGCCATCCACTTTTTCTTCCAGATGTTTTGTAACTTTGGTTAGTTTTTTAATTTCTACTTTTATTTCTTGCGTGTCTTGTTTTAATTGTTTAGCTATATCATCTATTTTACTTTGCATTGGCTCCATTTCTCTTTTTATGATTTCTGCGTTTTGTTCTGCCGCCATTTGTAAAAATTCTGCATCATAGTTTGCAATTCTGTGGTTGTTATGTAAGATTTAATTTGTGATAATCCTGATGTTTGACTAGGTGAGGCTGTAGATCCCTTTCTACTTGGACCCGTAGACATGATTTATTTTTACTTTTACAGGGCTGATTTTTCAGAGTATATAATTAATTAATTTTTAATTGCTTAATTAATTAATTGTCAGATTTGCTTACACAGATTTACTAAATTACAAAATTACAATATTATCTATGTGTATTAGTTTTGTTTATTAATGCTTTTTTTTTTTTTTTAAGTCTGTTAATTTATTTCCTTGTTATTTATCCTGTTATGCGGTTACTTTATGAGTCTCTTCCTCAGCACTATGTTGATACAGCTTACGTGACGTAAAGTTTAGTCTTTTTCCGTTTTTATTCTTCCGTCTTCCTTGATAGGTTTTCTGCCTCTTTATTATCTCCTCCCCCTTCCTCTGTTGCCCTTCTTGCTCGTTCTCTAGTTATACTCTTTACTTCTGCCCTAATCCTCTATCTCACAATGTCACTGGGTGTGTCTCAAAGCCAAAAGGTGTTCCGTTACTTTCTTCCGCTGCTTTCTCACTTCTCGCCGTCCCAGCTCCCTCTTTTCTGGAAAGGATCCCGTCCGCGTTTTACTGCTCCGTTTCTTAGGCTCTTTCCCAGACTTTCTCTCTCTCTCTGTAGCTTCTCTGTGGCACTCCTCCTCCCTCCGCCTTTCTTTTGGCTCCTCGCGTCGCTCTCCCGCCCCTCCGGTCTTCTCTCACGTCGCCTTCTTCTGTTCTACCACGTCTCTCTGTTGCCGAGGAACATGTAAACCTGCTTAAAGAGACAGATCGGACTCAGGTTAATTGGAACGAGGTAATTTCTCCCCCTTCAATTATATCTTTTAAGTTCTTCTACCTAACAACTCCCTCTACTCTTATTTTGCATTTCTTTTACTGGCCGCTTTTCTTGCTACTTTGCTTTAATCTTTTTTCACAGTCAGTTCTGTTCTCTTTTTTAAACTACCCACTTGGTATTTTGCTTACTTCTGTTTTATTTTTTGTTCCCTTTAAACTAAATATAAATACAATCAAGTATTTGTGATACTTAGCTTCGGTTGAATCACGTCTTTTCCTCTTTTCTTTCCGTTGCTAGCTTTTCCACTCCACTCTTGGGCTCTGCGAGGTTTCACAGCAAAGAAAAAAAAAATTTCTTGCTGGGTTCAGCCACTCCCCTGCATTGGAACTAAGCAAAAATAATCCCCTGAGAGGGTCGCCACTCACTCAGGTTAAGCTTAAGTCCCTTGCAAACACCTCTTAAAACTCAAAGAAGTATTTGGCTATGCAATCAAAGCCAGAGGATGTAGCTGTTTCTTAGAAACATGCAGAGCTCTTCCTCCGCACGTCTATCCTCTCCGAGCATCCGCCATCTTTTTTCTATAAGTGGTTTTTTATAATGTAATCTGATTATATGTGCTCATGCACTCGTGCGCATAAATGCTCATGCGCATACGAGCATCCCTACTGGATCAGCTTGTTCGTATTCACACTTCTGGGAAGTGGGATGAATGCAGGATGAACACACTCTCAGGGTTTGCTACCACTTTCACCTGGTATCTTTTAAACTCAGGAGGGAAGTGTTACAAGATGGGCTGAGTGCAGCTGCGGAACATCTGACATATGTGACTGTGTGAACCGACCCCTTAATCCATTTGTGAAATGTCTCTGAAATGTGCCTATATTGGGCCAAACTGCCTGTCTGAACTTGGCCATTGTTAATCTGTAGCAGATAAACGATATACACTGTGATTTGGATTCAAACAAATATTTCTGTGGGTGCCAGGAGTTCTGTCCATGGAGTATGATTCTCTTTCTTCCCCACTCCTGCAGCAACCTGAAATGCCTCCAACACCAAGGAGTTGGGACAGGTGGGTGGGTAAATCACACCATACGGGTGGAACTCCTTGTGCCCACAGGAATAGTAGTCTGGATCCAACCCAGTGCTGTGCATGTTTAAGGGTAATTACATGCATCAGTCCATCACATGCATCAAGTGGACTGAGAATGTATTGGGTATATATACATGTGGACTGACCAAAAAGGAAGATAAATCAAATGAAGAAAGTGTGTACTAAAGAGAAATCAGAATTGAAAACACAAATGCAGCACATGTCAGGCTCAAATGCAGCCAGATCTCAGCCATGATACTGGTTTTACACTTTTGCATGCAGCTCCAGAAGAACCTGCAAAATCACAGACAATGATAGCAATCCTAAATTGATTTAAAAGCAATTCCCATTTTATTCAGTGGGGTTTACTCCCAGGAGGGTGCTTTTAGAATTGTAGCCAATGATTCTGATCATGAGGGCAGCACTTGTTTCTTAACGCTGAATGGCTACAGATAATTCTGTGAGAGATTTTCATCTCACCACTTCATTTAAGAAATGAGAGCTACTAAGCTTTTTCAGAAAACATTAAATAGCCATACTACACAGCGAGGCTCAGCATATCCAGTTAAATGTCAGATGTGTTAACAGACATTTTGCATTTGAGTTTTTGAAGTATGACATTTAGTGTTTAATAATGAATTGTGTAAAATATCTGTTTTCTAATTGAAAATTAATTTCAATTCAAAACCAATTAAATACCCATCAGCATAGTGAACAGGGCAAGAATACACAGAAGAACTATACAAGAAGGACCTCGATGTCCTTGACAACCACGATGGTATAATCACTGACCTCGAGCCAGACATCCTGGAAAGCGAAGTTAAATGGGCCTTAGAAAGCATTACTAACAACAAAGCTAGTGGAGGTGATAGTATCCCAGCTGAGTTATTCAAAGTCTTAAAAGAAGATGCTGTAAAAGTGCTGTACTCAATTTGCCAACAAATTTGGAAAACACAACAGTGGCCACAGGATTGGAAAAGGTCAGTTTACATTCCAATCCCAAAGAAGGGCAATGTCAAGGAATGTTCAGACTATCACACAATTGCACTCATTTCACACGCTAGCAAGGTCATGCTCAAGATCCTACAAGCTAGTCTCCAACAGTACGAGGATAGAGAACTGCCAGAAGTACAAGCTCGGTTTCGAAGAGGTAGAGGAACTAGAGATCAAATTGCCAACATTCGCTGGATTATGGAGAAAGCAAGAGAGTACCAGAAAAACATCTACTTCTGCTTCATTGACTATGCTAAAGCCTTTGATTGTGTGGATCACAATAAACTATGGCGGGTTCTTCAAGAGATGGGAGTACCAGACCACCTCACATGTCTCCTGAGAAACCTGTATAAGGGTCAAGAGGCAACAGTTAGAACCGGATATGGAACAACTGATTGGTTTACCATAGGAAAAGAAGTACGACAAGGATGTATATTGTCACCTTGCTTATTTAATTTATATGCAGAGTACATCATGTGAAATGCTGGCCTGGATGAATCACAAGCTGGAGTTAAGATTGCTGGGGAAAAGATCAATAACCTCAGATATGCAGACGATACCACTCTGCTGGCAGAAAGTGAAGAGGACCTAAAGAGCCTCTTACTCAGGGTGAAAGAGGAGAGCACAAAAGTGGGCTTGAAGCTCAACATCAAAAAAACCAAAATGGCAGATCATGGCATCTGGCCCCATCACTCCTTAGCAAATAGAAGGGGAAGATGGTGACTGCAGCCATGAAATTAAAAGATGCCTGCTCCTTGGGAGGAAAGCGATGGCAAACCTAAACAGCATGATAAAAAGCAGAGATATCACCCTGCCGACAAAAGTCCGCATGGTCAGAGCAATGGTATTCTCCGTAGTCATGTATGGCTGCGAGAGTTGGACTATAAGGAAGGCCGAGTGCCGAAGAATAGATTCTTTTGAACTATGGTGCTGGAGAAGACTCTTGAGAGTCCCTTGGACTGCAAAGAGATCAAATCATTCAATCCTAAAAGAAATCAACCCTGACTGTTCCCTGGAAGGCCAGATCCTGAAGCTGAAGCTCAAATACTTTGGCCACCAAATGAGAAGGTAGCATTCACTGGAGAAGACCCTGATGCTGGGAAAGACTGAAGGTCAAAGAAGAAGGGGACAGCAAAGGATGAGATGGTTAGATAGTGTCATCAATGCAACGAACATGAAATTGAGCAAACTTCAGTGGACAGCAGAAGACAGGAGGCCTAGCGTGATCTGGTCCATGGGGTCACGAAGAGTCGGATTCGACTGTGCAACTGAACAACAACAACAACAACATAGTGAACAGGGTGAGAGATGTCAGTCCCTCCATCTACAGTCTTGCCAACTTAGCCTTCTCCTTTTCTTGTACAGAAGGGAATGGATGCCAATCCCTTCTGCGTGAGAAGGAAAGAGGGCCTGTGATCAGGCAACTTTTTGCTCCCGGAAAAGCTTAAGAAGCCCATTAAGTGACTAGGGCACTAGGAAAGCCAAGAATATTTGAGGAGTGGAGCCGGGTGTCTCACTCACATTCTAATGTGCCTGAGTTTAAAGTATGTGTGCATAAAGTGAGGTCAAGTAAAGTGGACTATTGTGGCATTGTAAACAGCAACATTTTTTATTCCACTTCCTCAGGTTCAATCAGTGGATCCTCACGATGTATTTATTTTACGTAAAGAATATGAAAAACAAGCCAACCAACAGCAGAGTCAAGACACCATGAAATGCAAGGGATAAAGGATGAAATGTAATTATGTAGAATTTGGGTTGGTTGCCACAAGACTCCTGTTTGGTGTAGTGGTTAAGTAAAGGTAAAGGTTCCCTTGCTTGAAAGCCAGTCGAATCCGACTCTAGGGTTGCAGTGCTCATCTCCGTTTCAAAGCCAAAGAGCCAGCGCTGTCCGAAGACGTT
The DNA here is from genome assembly GCA_029375565.1 of Gekko gecko. Classification (NCBI taxonomy): domain Eukaryota; kingdom Metazoa; phylum Chordata; class Lepidosauria; order Squamata; family Gekkonidae; genus Gekko; species Gekko gecko. The sequence continues at coordinate 3,286 of JAPDNY010001766.1, read as the reverse complement.
TCCGTGGTCATGTGGCCGGCATGACTAAACACCAAGGCGCACGGAACGCTGTTACCTTCCCACTAAAGTGGTACCTATTTATCTACTTGCAATTTCTTGCTTTCGAACTGCTAGGTTGGCAGGAGCTGGAACTAGAGACGGGAGCTCACTCCGTCTTGTGGCACTTGGGTCTTGAACTGCTGAACTACTGACCTTCCACAGCCTGCAGTTCAGCGTCTTAACCACTTGAGCCACCGCAGCTCCCTAGTGGTTAAGTGCATGGACTCTAATCTGGGAGAACAGGGCTTGATTCTCCACTCCTCCACTTGCACCTGCTGGATGACCTTGGGCAAGCCGTAGTTCTGGCACAGCTGTTCTTGAAAACGAGCAGTTTCTGTCAGAGTTCTCTCAGCCCCACCTATCTCACAAGGTGTCTGTTGTGGGGAGGGAAGGGAAAGGAGTTTGTAAGCCGCTCTGAGACTTCTTTGGGTAGTGAAGGGTGAGGTATAAATCCAATCTCTTCTCTTCTTTATCCTTGCACAACTATGTAACAGATTAACACAATTGCCCCTCTGGAATTAAGTAAAAGTTTAAACTTCCCTTGCCAGATAGCTATGGTTCTTGCACAAGGAAAGACTGATATATGTACCTTCTGCCACATGTACCATGACATGTGTGGGGTGTCGGCCTTTCAGACAGAGGCTTGGTTACCACAGTCCTTCATCCTCAAAAATGGGAAGGGGAGAAGAGTGCAGAAACTGAAGAGATGCCTGGGTTGTCCTGCATCATCTTAGAGAGATTTTTTTAAATGAAATTAGAAAGACAGGAAAGATCCCTGACTCCTGGAATGAAGCTGCAATCACCTTAATTCCTAAAGAAATGCAAGATTTAACAAATGTTAAAAACTATCGGCCCATTTCATTATTGAACAACGATTATAAAATATTTGCAAAAATATTGGCAGAGCGCCTTAAAAAGTTTTTGAAAGATACTATTGTGGAAGATCAAGCTGGTTTTTTACCAAATAGACAGATTAAAGACAATATGAGGGTTGTATTGGACGCAATTGAGTATTATGACAAACATCCTGAAAAAGAAGTCGCTTTTTTATTTTTGGACGTAGAGAAGGCCTTTGATAATTTAAATTGGGAATTTATGTTTAAAGTGCTTGAGAAATCTATGATGGGCGTAGAATTTACAAGAATGATCCAATCGATATATAAAGAACAAAAAGCTTCGGTGATTGTTAATGCAGAATCAACAGATATGTTCCGGGTAAGAAAAGGTACTAGACAAGGTTGTCCCCTGTCACCATTGTTATTTATCTGGATTTTGGAGATTTTGCTACAAGCGGTCAGAGATGATGTTAATATAAAAGGGTTGAATATTGGAGGTTTTTCATTTAAATTAAGAGCATTTACGGATGATATCATGTTTATTGTTGAAGATCCTGTTAATAGTATGCCTAAGGTATTTGAAAAAGTAAGAGAGTTTGGTGATCTTGCAGGGTTTTATGTCAACAAAAATAAATCTAAGATACTGTGTAAAAATATGATTGGTACAAAGCAACAAATGTTACAAAATGTGACAGAATGTGAAGTGGTTAAAAGGGTTAAGTATCTGGGAGTTGAAATTACAATGAAAAATATAGATTTGTTCAAGAATAATTATGAAAAATTGTGGGGTTCGATAAAGAGTGATTTAGAAAAATGGGAAAAACTAAGGTTATCTCTTCTTGGAAAAATTGCCGTTATTAAAATGAATGTACTGCCCAGATTAATGTTTTTGTTTCAGACAATACCAATTGTGAAAGATGGAAAAGTGTTGGTAAAATGGCAAAGAGAAATCTTTAAGTTTATCTGGGCAGGGAAGAAGCCAAGAATAAAAATGAAGATAATGTATGATACTAAGGACAGAGGTGGCTTCCAAGTCCCGAATTTGCGTTTGTATCATGAAGCAGTATGTATGTCTTGGTTATCTGAATGGGTAAATTTGGAAAATAGAAAACTTTTAGCTCTTGAGGGGCACGATTGCAGATTTGGCTGGCATGCCTATCTTTGGTATGGGAAAAACAAAGCTGACTCTATGTTTAAGCATCATTATGTAAGGAGGACATTGTTTGATGCATGGACCAGGTATAAGGATACAATATCGGATGAAAGGCCTCTGTGGATTGTTCCAGCTGCAGTTATACATTTGTTTTCAGAATACAGAGGCAATGATTGGTTGAAGTATCAGGAATTGTTGCAAAGAGAAGGGAAAAATATGTTTTAAAACCAAATAATGAATTAGAATTTGAGTATGGTTGGCTACAATATTGTCAAATAAGGGACATTTATAAAAAAGATTGTAAAGAGTTTGGTTTTAGGGCTATGAATGATGATTTTGAGAATATATGGTTGAAAAAGAACGGAAAATGATATCAAAAATGTATAAAACTTTGTTGACTGTATATACTTTGGATGAAAACCGTTAAAGAACAAATGATAAAGTGGGCCATAAATATGAACAAAGAAATTTCTATGGAATCATGGGAATTTTTGTGGAAAAGATCTTTTAAAATGTCCACTTGTATTAACGTAAAAGAAAATTGCTATAAGATGATGTATAGATGGTATATGACACCAAAAAAGATTGCTAATATTAGCATGGATAAGAACTTGAGTAATAAATGTTGGAAATGTAAAAAGTAGAGGGTTCTTTTTACCATATGTGGTGGTCATGTGATAAAGCGAAAGCATACTGGTCTAATATACATTGTGTGATGCAGAAAATATTGAAAACCCCAACTGAGAGAAAGCCTGAACTTTTTCTCCTCGGTTTGACAATGGAAAAATTCCACAAGAGAAAAGGACACTGTTATGGTACATGATTACGTCGGCGAGAATGGCCTTTGCTCAGCATTGGAAAATGGAGAAGGTACCAGATATACATGACTGGTTGAGAAAATTGTTATTTTTAGCAGAAATGGACAAAATGACAAAGAAATTAAATGGACAAATGGCAGAACAGTACTTAAAAGACTGGGAAGGATTGAAATTGTATCTAGAAACTGAATATAGAATGAAGGGGAAAATATATAATTTGGATACGTACGGATATTGAATGAGAAGTGAAATGAATTTTGAACTGTATGTACTGTTATACATAATATGCTGAAATTGTAGAGGTTATATATAATTTAAATGTGTTACCTGGTTTATCGAGGTATTTAAGTCTAAACTTGATTGCCTTATAATTTTTTCTGTTTGTTATTAGCAGTGTTGGAAGCCTATTAGGGGGTGGGGGGATTGGGATCTTACTTTTT
>JAPDNY010001765.1:0-13025 GCA_029375565.1 Gekko gecko | reverse complement strand
AAGCAAGGTGACAATATACATCCTTGTTGTACTCCTTTTCCTATGCTAAACCAATCAGTTGTTCCATATCCGGTTCTAACTGTTGCTTCATGACCTTTATATAGGTTTCTCAGGAGACAGGTGAGGTGGTCTGGTACTCCCATCTCTTTAAGAACCTGCCATAGTTTATTGTGATCCACACAATCAAAGGCTTTAGCATAGTCAATGAAGCAGAAGTAGATGTTTTTCTGGTACTCTCTTGCTTTCTCCGTAATCCAGCGAATGTTGGCAATTTGATCTCTAGTTCCTCTACTTCTTCGAAACCCAGCTTTTACTTCTGGCAGTTCTCTATTCATGTACTGTTGAAGCCTAGCTTGTAGGATCTTTAGCATGACCTTGCTAGCATGTGAAATGAGTGCAATTGTGTGATAGTTTGAACATTCCTTGACATTGCCCTTCTTTGGGATTGGAATGTATACTGACCTTTTCCATTCCTGTGGCCACTGTTGTGTTTTCCAAATTTGTTGGCAAATTGAGTGCAGCACTTTAACAGCATCTTCTTTTAAGACTTTGAATAGCTCAGCTGGGATACCATCACCTCCACTAGCTTTGTTGTTAGTAATGCTTTCTAAGGCCCATTTAACTTCGCATTCTAGGATGTCTGGCTCGAGGTCATGGTTGTCAGGGACATTGAGGTCTTTCTTGTACAGTTCTTCTGTGTATTCTTGCCATCTTTTCCTAATCTCTTCTGCTTTTGTTAGGTCCCTACTGTTTTTGTCCTTTATCATGGGCAACTTTGCATGGAACGTTCCCTTGATTTCTCCAATTTTCTTGAAGAGAACTCTAGTCCTTCCCACTCTATTGTTTTCCTCTATTACTCTGCATTGTTCATTCAGGATAGCCTCTTTATCTCTCCTTGCTGTTCTCTGGAAATCTGCATTCAGTTGGGTTAATCTTTCCTTTTCACCTTTGCCTTTTGCTTTCCTTTCTTTCCTCTTCTATTTGTAAAGCCTCATCAGACAGCCACTTTGCTTTTTTGCATTTCTTTTTCTTTGGGATGGCGGTGTTTGCTGCCTCCTGTACAATGTCACGAACCTCTGTCCATAGTTCTGTCTATCAAATCTAGTCCCTTAAACCTATTCTTCACCTCTACTGTATATTCTTTGGGGACGCGATCTAGGTCAAATCTGAATGGCCTAGTGGTTTTCCCAACTTTCTTCAGTTTAAGTCTGAATTTTGCAATGAGTAGCTCATGATCTGAGCCACAGTCAGCTCCAGGTCTTGTTTTTACTGACTGGATAGAGCTTCTCCATCTTTGACTGCAAATTATATAGTCAAACTGATTTTGGTGTTGCCCATCTGGTGATGTCCATGTATAGAGTCGCCTCTTAGGTTGTTGGAAAAGGGTGTTCACTATGACCAGCGTGTTCTCTTGACAAAACTCTGTTAGCCTTTGCCCTGCTTCATTTTGTTCTCCAAGGCCAAACTTGTCTGTTATTCCGGTTACCTTTTGATTTCCTACTTTAGTATTCCAATCCCCTATGATGAGGAGGACGTCATTTTTTGGTGTTAGTTCTATGAGATGTTGTAGGTCTTCATAGAACTGGTCCACTTCAGCCTCTTCTGCAGCAGTGGTTGGGGCATAGATTTGGATTACTGTGATGTTGAATGGTTTGCCTTGGATTCAGACTGAGATCATTCTGTCATTTTTGAGATTGTATCCCAATACTGCCTTTCTCACTCTCTTGTTGACTATAAAGGCTACACCATTTTTTCTACAGGATTCCTGGCCACAGTAGTAGATATAATGATCTTCTGAGTTAAATTCGCCCATTCCTGTCCACTTTAGTTCACTGATTCCCAAGATGTCGATGTTCATTCTTGCCATATCATTTCTGACCATATCAAGCTTACCTTGATTCATAGATCTTACATTCCAGGTTCCTTTGCAGTATTTATTTTTTTAAAAGAAAATTTATTGTCAGGATATAATAGCATGTTCCATATTTGACTAACAATTCTTAACATATCCTTTTCTAAAATTTTTATCCCCCCTCCCCTGGCTTCCAACGATGCTCCGCCCCCATTAACATTTCAATCAATATTCTCTTACATTCAATTCATTTTCAGTATTCGATTCATAAATTTCACTATTTTCCTTTTTCTATTTTAACTATTAGGTAACTTTTCTATTACAGTCTCTTTTGTTGCAACACTTCTATTATTAATAGCTATCAAAACAAAGTAGTCTATTTTTCACATCCCAGTTAAGCTCTAAATAGTCTTTAAAGTCCTTCCAGTCTGCTAAAAATTCTTCGTCTTCTCTTCCATGACGTTTTCTTGTTAACATCCATTTCAACCATAAAAATCATTTTTTTAATCCACTCCCATTTATCAGGTACCTGCTCCTGCTTCCAAAACTGAGCATAAGTCATTCTTGCGGTTGAAATTAGGTACCATAGCAAAGTTCTTTTTGCCATTTTAACTTCTTCTAATTTGAGTCCTAAAAGTAACATTTCTGGCTCTTTTTTCAAAGTACATTTCAAGATTTTCTGAATTTCATTATGAATCTCAGTCCAAAAAGCTCTTGCTTTTTCACATGTCCACCACATATGGTAAAACGAGCCCTCTTTTTTCTTACATTTCCAACATTTGTTAGACATATTCTCATTCATATTAGCAATTTTTTTTGGTGTCATATACCATCTATACATCATTTTATAACAGTTTTCTTTAACATTAACACATGTTGAAATTTTGATCGATTTTTTCCACAAACATTCCCATGATGACATTTCTATATCTCTATTTACATTTATAGCCCATTTCACCATTTGTTCTTTTACAGTCTCATCCTCTGTATACCATTTTAACAAAATCTTATAAATTCTAGAAATCATTTTTTTACCTTTTTCTATCCAAATCATTTCAATTTCATTATTTTCTTTTCTAAAACCATATCTTGTTTTATCAGTTTTAAATAAATCATAAATCTGTCTATAGTTTAGCCAGTCATATTCGAAGTCCAGTTCTTCTCTAAGTCTCATCGCGAAACTTCTTCCCTCAGTTTTCAGAATGTCTCTATAGGGTAACCAGTCTTTCCCTTTATGCCTTGAAAGTGGTTTTATTACTTCCGCCGGAACAATCCACAATGGTCTTGCTTCGAAAAAAAATCTCTTGTACCTCATCCATGTCATAAATAATGATCTCCTTATGAAGTGATGTTTGAAAAGGTTATCTACTTTGGATTTCTCATACCATAAATAGGCGTGCCAACCAAATTTTCGGTCATGACCTTCTAGAGCCAACAGCTGTCTGTTCTCCAAATTAATCCATTGTTCCAACCATGCCAAGCACACCGCATCATGATATAATCTAAAATTAGGAAGTTGAAAACCTCCCCCTTCTTTCGCATCGCAGAGAATTTTCATTTTGATCCTTGGCTTCTTTCCAGCCCACACAAACTTTGAAATCTCTTTTTGCCATGAATTCAGCATTTTACAGTCTTTCACAATTGGAATCGTCTGAAATAGGAATAACAAACAAGGTAAAATGTTCATTTTAACTACTGAGACTCTGCCCAATAGTGATAGGCTCAAAGTATTCCATTTCTTAATGTCTTGTTGAATTTTATTCCAGGTCTTTTCGTAATTATTCTGAAACAAATCTATATTTTTTGCTGTAACTTCAATTCCCAAGTATTTAGTCTTTTTCACCACTTCACATTGGATTTTTTCTTGTAGGTCCAGTTGATTTTCTTTTCTCATATTTTTACAAAGTATCTTTGTCTTATTCTTGTTCACATAAAATCCAGCCAAGTCTCCAAATTCTTTAATCCTTTTTATCTTCTTTCATTTTATTCAGCATCACTTCCAAGATCCAAATAAATAACAAAGGAGATAACAGACACCCTTGTCTTGTCCCTTTTTGAACTTTAAAACATTCCGTCAGCTCTTTATTCACATTTAGCGACGCTTTTTGTTCACAGTATACAGCCCTAATCATATTTGAAAAGGGCTGCCCAATGTCCATTCTGTCAAACACTTGAAGCATAAATTCCCAGTTTAAATTATCAAAGGCTTTTTCTGCATCCAAAAATAGAAAAGCAACTTCCTTTTCTGGATGCTTGTCGTAGTACTCTATTGCATCAATCACAATCCTTAAGCTGTCTCTAATTTGTCTACTTGGTAGAAAACTGGCTTGTTCTTCTCTAATAGCAGTCTTTAAATAAGTCTTTAATCTTTCTGAAATAACTTTGGCAAATAGTTTATAATCATTATTGAGTAGTGAAATTGGTCTATAATTTTTCACGTCTGTCAAATCTTGTCCTTCCTTGGGTATGAGAGATATGTTGGCTTCTTTCCAAGATTCTGGTATTAGTTTAGTCCACTGAATTTCAATAATTAGAAGTTCCATAATCGGGGTCAGCTTTAGTTTTTTGTAAAATTTTGCAGTAAATCCATCTGGTCCTGGAGCTTTCCCTAATTTGGCAACTTCTATTGCGTTATATATTTCTTCTTTCTGTATCGGACCATTCAGCATTTCTTTAGTATTAATATCCATCTCAGGTAAAGTTACATTGTCCAAATACTTTTTGATTTTCACTGGGTCAATCTTCTTTTTTTGGAATAATTTTGCGTAATATTTGAAGAAGCCTCTTTTTATTCCATTCATGTCAACAATTTCCTTGCCTTCTTCCATTATCTTGATTATTGTCCTTCTCTCCCTCTGATTTTTCAGTTGCCATGCTTCCCTGGCTTATTTGCTCCTTCAAAAGATTTTTGCTGCAATTTCTTTAAATTCCAATAAAGTTCTCTATTTAATGTCGCCTTTAATTGTTCTTGTAAAATTTGAATTTCCTTGAGAAGTTTCTTTTTGCCCGGTCTCAGTTTCAACTCATTCTCTTTTTGTTGAATTTTTTCCTACAAATCTTTCTGTTGTTTCAAATTATTTTTCTTGTCAGCTGCATTCATTGAAATCAATACTCCTCTCATTACCGATTTATAGGCATCCCAAACTGTCTGTATATTGACCTCTTGATTTAAGTTCATTTGAGAAAAAAAATGAGTTTCTTTCCACAAAGTCTCCACTAATTTCGTCTTATCCAATAAATCCTCATTAATTCTCCAATGGTATTGTTTAACCTTTTCTTTTAATGTCCAAATTAACGGGTTGTGATCTGAGTTAGTCTTAGGCAAAATTTCCACCTTCTGGGTTTTTAATGCAATTTCACTCGACATCCAAATCATATCTATTCTTGAGAAGGATCTATGTCTGTTGGAATAAAAAGTGAAGTCTTTAATTTTTGGATTCCATTTTCTCCATACATCTTCCAACTTTTCTTGTCCAATCAGTTTTAAAAAAAATTGAGGTAACTTTCCAATCTTCTCATCACCCTTTTGTGATTGTCTGTCCAATTTGTTATTAACAGTACCATTAAAATCCCCAGCTAAAATTATCTGGTCATAATGCACTTGGTCCAATTCCCTCAGCAAATCCTTAAAGAAGTTCTCTTTGGCTCCATTAGGAGCATACAAATTAACAACCAATGTCTTTTTTTGTAATATTTTGATCTCAACGGCCACATATCTCCCTTCTTTATCTGTAAAAACTTGTTTGGATTCCAACTTTTTATTTACATAAGTCACAACTCCTTTATTTTTTTTCCTGCCAAGGAATAAAATTCTTCTCCCAATTTTTTTATTAATCAAATATTTATTATCCCGACTTTTTATGTGAGTTTCTTGTAGACAGATGATATTAGATTTTTGCTTTTGTAGCCAATAATTCACTACTTTTCTTTTGTTCAGTCCATCTTTTGTTAAGTCCATTTACATTCCACGATAACAATTTGTAATCCATCATTGAGTCTTTTTAAATATCTCCGAAGTCTTCGATATTTTCAGCTTTAAACCTATACATATCCCCCAGTGTTTTGATCACGTGTCTTTTCGAGTTGTACGTAAAGGACAATCCTTGTGGTATCTCCCATCTGAATCTGATATTCAGTTGTTTCAGCTTCTCCACCAACTTCTTGTATTTCTTTCTATCCTGCAAAATGGACCTTGGGAGTTCCTTCATTATTATTATCTTTTTCCCATCAATTTCCAATGGCTGGGTAAACTGCTTCTTAAATATATCCCCTTTCATTTTTCTTGTCACAAATTGAATGATTATATCTCTTGGTAAATTTTTTCTTTGTGCATAAGCAGAGTTCACTCTGTATATAAGATCAAAATTCTGATCCAACTCCCCCTGATCTTCTCCCAAGTATTCTGTCAAAGTTGCCATCACTTCGGTACATATATCTTCACCCATTTTTTCTTCTATCCCTCTCAGTCTCAGATGGTTTGACATTGCCTTATATTCTACAACTGCCTCCAAATTCCGGTTACTTTGTGAATTCACCTCAATTTTCTTTTCCAAGTCTTGTGTCTTTTCCACCATTTCTGTTGTTTTTGTAGCCAAAGTTTTAACTTGGTTACTTGTATTTTCCACTTCTTTTTTAAACTCTGCCACTTCCGCAAGTACTAACTCTCTCAAGGCTGCCACATTTTTTTTCCTGAACTTCTTCCAACTGTTCCAGCTGTTTTTCCATTTTCTCCTCAAACTGCTTGTCCATTTGTTTTATCATACCTTGAATCGCTTCTAGCATGCGCTTCTCCATTGCTTTGATTGCTGTCTGCCATTCTTTCTTGTCTTTGGAAGACATACCTGGACTTGCAGCTGATGCCGCTCTCCCCCTGAGTTTTGATTCCGTTTTGAAAATTTATCAGTCCACTTCAGTTGTTTTCGCACTTCCCTTCAAATTCCACTTTGTTCCGCTCGTGCTAACAGTCTATTTCGTCTTAAAAATACGTTTTAAAATTCAGTCCTCCACAAAATGGTGGGCGCAATTTCTCTATGGTTTTCTTGGCTAGAGTAGGCTCTCTCTATACTTCCTGTTTCCGGTCCCACGTTAACAGAGTCCCACCGGAAACACTTCCGGTCCGCTTCTCTTTCAGTCCTCCAACACACTCTCTAGCCAGTCAGGTTTCAGCCGGACACAGTTAAATGTTACACCTTTGTCTCGTGATCTTTCCAGTCACATTCGCTCATATGCTTATCGCTCAGTCTCTGACCGCAGGAATGTTAGACAAAGTCAGTTTAATCCTTTTTTAGTGCTTTAACGAATTCTTCTGATTTTAACGATGGATCGATTCTACAGCTTAGAGCCTTATGCGCTTAACCGCCTTGCTCAAAACTCGTTAGATCTTCTCCCCGGTAAGCAAATCGTTTCGGTTACCTTAAATGTTTATCTTGGGACTTCGCATCATTTCTCATTGATTTCAACAGTAGATCGTTTCTTAAGAGATTGGGAAATGGCGAATTTAAGCTGATTCTTCAGCTCGGCTAGCTTCTTTAGTGCTGATTTGCAAAAGCCCGCTCCTGAGAGGAGTTCAAGGCATAAACAAGCCCCCTTTGGGACTTGCGGATGCCGATCTCTACTCTCACTTGGACCTCGTTGCTTGCTTGGCACCCCCCTGCCTGGAGGATGCTGCGTTGGGCAATAAAACTGCCCAAACTGTCAGAAGAAGCCGCCGTCCACTCCGCTCATTTGCAGGAGTGCGTTAGTTCACCATTTTACTCTGACCGGAAGCCCCCAGGTTCCTATGCAATATTGTTCTTTGCAGCATCGGACTTTCCTTTCACTGTCAGTGAAAGTGCATTAAAAGTGCATAATTCAGCATGTGTGAAAGCATCTTCTGTGAATGTGGCTGAATTTATTTATTTATCTTCTTCATTTATACCTTGCCTTTCTCCTTAGTGGCTTGCATTATCCTCCTGCCCTCCATTTTGTCCTCAAAACAACCCTGTGAGGTAGGTTAGGCTGAGAATGTGTTAGTGGCCAGAGTCGAGGTTCCAACATGGGTCTCTCAGATGATAGTCCAGCACTCTAATTACCACATACTGGAAATAGATTCAGGTGGGTAGCTGTGTTGGTCTGAAGCAAAAGAACAAAGCCCAATGGCAGCTTTAAGATCAACAAAGTTTAATTCTAGGTAGGGTTTGACTTGTTTGCCCTATGCCAAAGGATTAATGGACACAAATCTGAAATCAAGAATCACAAAACTGAAGAACCTGTAGGAAAACATTTCAACCTCTCGGGTCATTCAATGGGGGATCTCAGAGTAGCTGTTCTACTGCAAAGGAATTTTAGAAACAGACTGGAGGGAGAGATTGCTGAATTACAAGTTATTGCAGCACTCAGGACAATGGAACCCCCACAGCTTAACAGAGATATCAGGTTCTTATCTCACTATCCATGCTAAGTCACTGAGTTCTTACTTTTACCCAGAATTAAACTTTTTTGGTCTTAAAGGTGACACTGGACTCAAACTTAGTTCTCACATCTGTTGTTAACTCTTTTATTATCTGTATGCTACTTGCTGCTATCCACAGAGGTTATTATTCCAATCTTAGCTGTATTTATGCATCTTGACTCTAGTTAGCCCTTCCTGGTAACTACCCCCCATATGTAATGATTGAGGAAACCTGTTTCACTATATCTGAAGAAGTGTGCATCTACACATGGTAAGTCTCTCAGTTCTCACTTATACCCAGAATTGAACTTTGTCTTGGAAGTATGACTGGACCCAAATGAAGGGCCAATCTGCATTTAGCGTTTGCTCAGTTGTTTTACCAAACCCACGCTGGAACAGAAAAAGACGCAGTTCAAAACCACAGTCAACTATCCCGGGCCAACACAGCAGAGTACTGACAGCAGAGTCACCCCCGAATGGCCATAAAACAGCCATAAATCTATGCAGACAGCCACTATAAAACCAGAGATCAAATGAAGTGAAAGCAGCATGCAGTCTGGACGCTGCCATAAAATGCGACACTCAATCAAAGTGAAAGTTGCATGCAATATAGATGGGAATTTCTGTTCCAACGTGGATTTGGTAAGGCAGCAGAGCAAATGCTAGATGCAGATCGAGCCTTTGCTCTCACATCTGTTTGTTAAGTCTTGCATTTGTATGCTAATTTGCTGTCATTAATAACTGCTTTAATCCAATCTCAGCTATACTTTTTTTAAAAATAGATTTTATTGATTTTGTAGGGAAAAAAGAAAGACAAAAACTACATATACAAATAAGCTAACACAAAACATAGAACAAGCATGTACTCGTTGTATCTAGTTAAGTTTTACATAAATGGAGGCTGCAGTCATGCGAGCCAGATAACATGGGGGGGGGAGGCAAGGCTATTTGCACCATCCCAATTTGACCACCACTATGCTATCAGACGCAATGGCGGTGAACCAGTGTTTTGTTCATCAGCGTGTGTTTCCGGCGTGCTTCAACATGGGAACCTTCATCTGTGAGGCCATCACAAACCCCTTTAATAATGCACTTTTGCTGGTAGTTTTTAACTGCACTTCTTCGGTGGTAAGAAACGGGTTGGTGACAGGTGCAGGACACTTGCCAGATGTTCCCTTGTGATCGTGCTGGTAAAATTCGTGCCTATCTTGTGGCTACTTCTCCGTGTGATTGGGACCGGAATCATTCTTTTGTGCACCTAAACTAGTTTAACAGTTTAAAATATAGAGATTATGTTTTAATAATTATGTTGTACATCTTTGAAGATATTCCTCAATCCATTTATGTAGCCTTGACCAGGTTTTCTCAAAGATTTCTTCTTTTTTATCTTTTAATTGCAAAGTTAGTTTGTCCATTTCCGCTGTTTCAAGTAATTTGTAGATTTTTCCTTCTTTTGATGGAACTTAATCTCAGCTATACTTATCACCCAGCTACTTATGCATCTTGACTCTAACTAGCCCTTCCTGGCAACTACCCCCCAACACCTATGTGTAAGGCTTGAGGAAAACTGTTTGAATGTATCTGATGTGTGCATGCATATGAAAGCTTATACCCAGAATTAAAGGTGCCACTGGACTCAAACTTTGTTTTATGAACTACTCCATACTGGCTGTCTAATAATTTACTCACATTTCCCAGCCATGTAGGAAAGTGGCTTCCATGGGGTAGCAGCAGCATGTAAAGAGGACCTTAACGTTTCTGCAAATTGAATTGCAAACAATGTATACCTCTCATTTATAAAGTCTGGAGCCAGCCTCTTTTCATTTTTCAGTGGGCTCAATTGTCTAGCCAAATACCTGACAAACTCTTACAGCCAAGAATATCACAGAATGGCTTGGCAAGCACCTCAAAGCCTGTCAGCCAGTGTACACTTCAAAACACATAACATTGGTAACCAGGTAAACCTTGTTATTCTCCACCTCCCACCCCAATTTTCATCTGAAAGTTCATCTTCAGGCATCATGTGTCTGACCGAAAACCTGTAACAACAAAACAAAAAAAGGGGAAAGGGGAAAAACTGAACAGCATTATCAGTGGAGTATATCTGTCTGCTTGACTTAAGTTCACAAAGCGTTTCTGAAAAGTTACAGCAGGAATATATTCTTTTTCAATTATACCTTAGGTGTTTGTTTTTATCTTATTAATAAACTTATATTTCTGTGAACTTGCAATTATTTTTGCATTGTTAACTGAGACTGTAACAGAGAAAATAGAGGCCTTACTGGTGGAGAGGAAGGCCTGACCCAGGAAATGGGTTATCTCCTGTTCTGGATGTATTTGCATTTCCTCTAAAGGAGCAGGCTCATAGTTCGGGGATACTCCTGGACTTAGGCCTCTTGTTGGATAAACATGTAGAAGCTATGGCTGGGGTCGGGGGATGCCTTTGGCTGATGAGCCAGCTGCAACCCTTCCTGTGCTGAAAAGATCTTGCCATTGTGCTAGGCATCTAGATTAGATTACTGCAGTGCATGGGGTTGGTTGCCCTTGAAGATTGTCTGGAAGCTGCAGTTGGTGCAGAATTCTGTGGCCAGAGTGTTGACTGGAGTTGGTTGTAGGGACCATATCACTCTAGTCTTGTTCCACCTACACGGGTTTCAAATTTGCTTCCAGGATCAACTGGCTGTCTTGCTATTACTTCCAGGGAAAACTCTAGAGCGATCCATATATGCTACCTTGAGTTCCTTGCGGTAGGGGTGGGATAACAGATAGATAATGAGTGTTTTGTCATATCTGTTTATTTTACAAATATAGCAGCTGCATATGGGAGTTGCTCAGAATTTCATGCTGAACCTTGATTGAAAGCAGTAGCCCCACCCTTTATGCCTTCTCTCTTCTTCAGTAATGTTTAGAATCCTAAGATATGTGATGCAGGGCTGCCCAGGGCTCTTGCTATGGCTGGAGGTCTCCCACTATGGTCAATGGCCTCCCAGTGACAAGTGTAGTTGCCCACCACCACTTCCAAGCGGTAGTGGAAGAAAAACAAAGAAACAATAATGATAACATTGGCTGTCTTGCTGTGTCCCTTTCAGGGAAAACTCTAGGAACAAGCAGAAACACTATGGTTTTATCTGGAAACAAAGCTGTCATCGTGCCCTCCCAGTGTCCCCACCCCCAACTCTCCCACCAGTTGCCAGGCTCAGACTGGCAACCCTAATTATGATGATGAGTGACATCTCCACCATGTGCACTCTCCACACCACTGCTCTACTGGTTGCCATTGGGGGGGCAAAGAAATTCACAGGGCTGTGATATCCTGTTGTGCCAGTGGGGTGCCATGGCACAAAAAGGATCAATGGATCGGGCCATGGAGGCCTGGGTTCACATATCTGTTTGGCTAAGAAACTCACAGGGTGATCTGAATCAGTTACGATTTCTCAGCTGCTTCTGCCCCACAGGCTAGTTATGAAGATAAAATGAAGGGGAAACATGTTCTGAGCTCCTTGGAGGAAGGGTGTAATAGAAGAAAATGCCATACCCCCCAAATTTTAATTCTGTGTTTTGTAGTACCAGATGTTGCTGGCAAGAGAGGAGCAGGAGGCTGCTACTTTTAGCGGAGCTGCTCAGTTCTTTTAAAGTCAATTCTAGTCTCTAAGAGATGGGGCTGGTCTTCAAAGCAGAGCCCCAAGAGCAAAAGTCTGTGGTCTTCCAAGGCTGCTTCTTGCCAGCCATCTGCAAAGACTCAGGCTTCTTTTTCTTTGGCTGTCAGCATTCCAAATTCCTCAGCCATTTCCTTCAGCTTCCACTCACATGGGTGGGGTGTAATACAAATTCTAGTACTATAATATAGCCAGCAGCCCTCGAAGACAGTGAAGCAAGCAGTTGTAGCAAGCAAATCTATAAGAGGTGATTTTGTGTTTCCAAAGAGAAGGCTAGTAACAATTTAATGCTATTGCATCATGAACAGCAAAGCTCTGCAAATACAGATAAACACAGAAAATCTCAGTGCCCTGATTTCAATCTCCCTCTCTGGATGTGTTCTAGGGTTGCCAGCTCCAGGTCTGAACACTCAGGGATTTGCTGGGTGGACCTTGGGGGTGGGGTTTGAGGAATCTTTGAACAGAGTACTATACCATTTCATCCTGGGGAACTAATCTCTGCCGTCTGGAGATCAGTTGTAATTCCAGGAGATCTAGCATGTCATCATTGTGGCTATTCCCTGACATGGTAAAATGGCCTGAAGAAAAATTTTCTGTCCCTCAAATAGAGCCAGAATGGGATGCTGTTTACTAGGGATGGGCACAAACTGGAAAAATATTATTCATGTCAATTTGTGGTTTGTGGCTGAACCACAAATTGAACTGGGAGGTTCGTTTGCAAACCAAACCAGTTCATGGCCCTACAAACCCCAATGAAAGAAACCACAGTCCCTTTGAAGCGGGGTTTGCAGAAAGTCCAAAAAACAGCTGGGTGACGGGGAGCAACCTGCTCTTTGCTGCTCAGCTGATTTTGCAGCTTTTGTGGGGAACAGAAAGCAGGGGTTTAAAGGGACTCAGAGTCCCTTTAAACCCTTGCTTTCTGCTCTATCCATGAACCACCACAAACTGCTTTAAAAGTTTGTGGAAGTTAATGATGATAGATCCGTCACGTCACAAACCATGAACAGGACAAAATTCATGATGAATTTTGCTTCAGTAGTTCAGATCATGCCCATCCCTATTTCAATGCCCAATTGCTTATTTTCAC
>JAPDNY010001764.1:0-13026 GCA_029375565.1 Gekko gecko | reverse complement strand
TTTTTTTTTTAACATACTTTTTAATTGAATTTTTTTAAATTACAACATCGACAAAAACAAAACAAAACAAACCAACACCAACTACTACCAAACAATAGGGAAACAATAAACATAAAACTTCCATCACTGATAAATGCATAATTACAAAGTTCTTCAGTTTTACATTAAAAAATAAAATATTCCTAAACCACTGATATACATGCCAAATATATATTCTTAACTCAGTATTTTATCTTCTTCTAACCATTTATAAAAAGTTGACCAATAACTTCCAAAAACCTCCAAGCTTTTATCTTCGATAATAAATGTTAATTTTTCCATTTCTGCTATATCCCATAACTTAAAGATAAGTTCCATTTTATTTGGAACGTTACTGTCCTTCCATTTTCTAGCATATTCAATTCTCGCTGCCATCAAAATTTGCATTATTAAGTAGATCTCTTTTCTCTTAAGTCCATCCGGAATTACATTTAGTAAAAAACATTCAGGTGTAAAAGGGATATTTTTATCTAATATTTTGTTTATCATCTTTCTAACCATATACCAATATTTTTTGGCTTTGGTACATAACCACCATAGATGAAAAAACGTTCCATTACAGTATTTACATTTCCAACATGCCTTCCCTAGATTTTTATTATATTTATTTAATCTCGTTGGAGAGATATGCCATCGGTAAAACATCTTTAATATATTTTCCTTAAATGCACTCGTTCTTACAAATTTAATATTCCTCTGCCAAATTTTATCCCATTGGTCTAAGTTTAAATTATAACCCATATCTTGTGCCCATGCTATCATAGAAGGCTTTATCCACTCATCTTGCATCTTCCATTCTAGTAGAAAATTATATGCTTTCTTAATAAATTTTTCTTTAGTACCCAGCCATAGCTTATCCAATTCTAATACGCTGTAGTCTAATCCTATTTTTTTATCTAATGACCATCTTGAAATGAGTTGATTTCTCTCCCACCATGTTAGATTTGTCCCTTTCTCTTTAAGGATGTCATCCGAAAGCAGGTTCCCATTTTCATCTAGGAGATCTTCATATTTCCATTTGGTATATTTTATGTATAAAGATGGTTTTACAAACGCTTCTATTGGGGAGAGCCATTTAGGAATTTTCTTGTAACAGTTATCTTTTATCTCAATCCACATTCTGTATAAAGCTGCTCTAATAGTATGTTGTTTGAAGAGGGCTGAAGATTTATTGTACCAAAGAAAATAATGCCAGCCCATTTGTAAGTCGTGCCCCTCAAGGGATAATAATCGTTTATCTTCTTGAATTATCCACTCCCTTAACCAACTCATAGCAGCTGCTTTATAGTAAAGCCTCCAATCTGGAAGTGCGAATCCTCCTCTCTCCTTCCTTTCTTGTAGATACTTTAGTTTAATCCTCGGTCTCTTGTTTTGCCATATAAACCCCTTTATGATCTTATCTAGCTCTTTGAAGAAGTTTTGATTTCTTAAAATTGGTATCGTTTGGAAAAGAAAGAGAACACGAGGTAACACATTCATTTTTATAGCTGAGACCCTTCCTGTTATAGAAAATTGTAGATTTTTCCATATTTCTAGATCTTTTTTTATTTCCGATAATATCTTCATATAGTTTTCCTTGAACAGGGAGCAACATCTATTTGTAATATGTATCCCCAAATATCGGACACTTTTCTGTATGTCGAAACCCGAGATTTCTTGCAACATCTTTTCTGGCATTCCTTTGTAATTTTTCAATAGTATTTTAGTTTTCTTTTTATTTACTTTCAACCCTGCCACATTACCATAATCCTCAAAAATGTGTAATAACTGTTTTAATGAGTCTTGTGGATCTTCCAACACAAAGACCATGTCGTCCGCAAAGGCTTGTGTTTTTATACTTTCACCCTTAATACTTAACCCCCTTATTTCTTTTTCACTTCTGATACGCGATAATAGTGTCTCTAATGCAAAAATAAAAAGCAGGGGAGACAAGGGACAACCTTGTCTTGTTCCCTTTTTAATTTCCACTTTTTGAGTTATATCACCGTTAACAATTATGTTTGCTGATTGATTAGCATAGATCGCCTTGATCATTTTGAAAAAATTTTCCCCACAGTTCCATATTTTTAATTTCTCCAATAAAAAACTCCAGCTTAAATTATCAAATGCCTTCTCTAGATCAACAAATATCAAAGCAAGCGGTTTTTCCGGGTGTTGTTCATAAAATTCTAGTATGTCCAGAATTATTCTAACGTTGTTTTGAATCTGCCTCCCAGGCAAAAATCCCGCCTGATCTTTGTGAATGACTTGCACTAATACTCTTTTGAACCTTGCTGCAAGTATGCAGGCAAAAATTTTGTAGTCGCTGTTTAGAAGTGAGATAGGTCGATAGTTTCTAATTTCATTACTCTCTAGTCCTTGCTTCTGTATAAGCGTAATCAGGGCTTCATTCCATGACTGAGGCACTTGACCTTTATCTAGGATATTATTTATCACTTCTTTCAAGGGTAGCGCTATCACCTCCTCAAAGCTCTTATAGAATTCAATGGGTATTCCATCTGGTCCAGGTGTCTTTTTATTTTTTTGGGTTTTTATTGCTTCTGTTATTTCACATATTGTTACTGGATCGTTTAGGATTTTCCGTTGCTCTTCTACGAAATATCCATCTGGGAACTTCTCAAGGTATTTTCTTATCTGTTGTGTATCGCATTCATTCTGTTGGTATAATTTTTTATAGAACTGCTCAACTACTACTTTAAGCTCTTTTAAGCTGAACCTCTCTTTACCCTCATCATCTTTTAGGCTTTTTATTATTTTTTTCTCTCTCTGGGCCCTCAGTTTATAAGCCAGCCATCTCGATGGTTTATTGGCTTGCGCAAAATAAACTTGTCTTGTGTAATTTATTTTCTTAGCCATTTCTTGTGTCAAAATACAATTCAATTGGTGTTGCAGATATTTAATTCTGCTCTTTATTGTCTGTAGATTTTCATTTTGTAGTCTCATTCTTATTTCTTCCTTTTTTATTTCTGTTTTGATCAAGTTTAGTTCACTATTTTCTTGCTTTTTTTTCCAAGCATTTTGCCTAATAAACCAACCTCTTGTGTATGCCTTAAAGGCATCCCAAGATGTCGCTATTGGCACTTCAGGTTGAATATTTTTTTTGAAAAAATTTTTAAACTCTGCTTCAGACTCCGCTATAAATTTTTTGTCATTTAAAAGCATCGTGTTCATAGTCCAACGTTTTCTTCTTGGTGTATCAGATAAGACACACATTATTGGATTATGGTCTGCAAATGTTTGCGGTAGAATTTCAGCATCTTTAATGTCATTGACCATGTCCACTGAGACCCAAAACATGTCAAGCCGCGACCAGGATTTGTGCCTATTTGAAAAAAAGGTGAAGTCTTTCATGTCTATATTTCTGGTCCTCCAGGCATCAATAAGCTTAAACTCTTCGACTAATTTCAAAAAGGATTTGGGCAGTTCATTCCCTTTTTTTACCTTGGCGTTTGGGCATTTCCTATCTATTTGCTTATCAAACACTGCATTAAAATCTCCGACCAGGCATATCTCATCACATATTTGTTTCCCTAGGGTTTCTCTAAGCTGTATATAAAATTTCTCTTGAGCTTGGTTGGGTGCATATATGTTTGCAATTAATGTCCATTTGTTGTGTCTGCGGATTCGAATTATAATTACTCTGCCATCTTCTGCGCTAAATAGCAATTCAGGTTGCAAATCTTCCTTGACATATATGACCACCCCTTTTTTCTTCTTTTTAGGGTCTGCCGCAATAAAAGCTTTTCCGAATTTTTTAATCTCTAATATTCTCATATCCTCTTTTTTAACATGTGTCTCTTGAAGACAGACAACGTCCGCATTGCTTTTTTTTATTTGATGGTATATTCTTGACCTCTTTTTAGGTGAATTTAATCCATTAACATTAATTGATATTATTTTTATACCTTGCCTATTCATCTTTGTCTTCTTCTGTGGTGTCCTTACTGTTTCTTTGTTGGAAACGTGTTGCGGCGAGGACGGACGTGGACGGGCTTTGCTCCTGATCCTATCTGCCCTTCACCCTACCTTCTGGGGACGACGGAGGCCCCCGTTTGGGGGAGCTTTGGATACCCGAGGAGAGGCAAGGAAGCCACTCAAGCAAAGAGCTCTTTCCTGGCAACGAGAGAAGCGGCGGCTGACTCCGACGGCTGGGGAAACGCTCTGACGCGGAAGGTGGGGCAACACCCAGCCTTCAGCTGGGTAAAAGCAGCAACCAGTTCCCTATGCAGAGTTTCTTCAACAGGGAAAATTAAACCAAGCTAGTTTGGGGAGAAGACTTTTGTATTTTTGCCACAAAATTTAAAGAGCTTCTGCAAAAGTGAGGGAACGTGAAAGATCTTTTGACAAGACGAAGAGCCACCGGACCGTAGAGAGAAAAAGCGGCGAATCAGTGTGTGACGGCCGGATGGTAAATTTACTTAACCATTAGCAACGGAGACAGCTGGGAGACGGGGAAGAAAAAAAAAGGGGGGGGATTGAAGACCTTTAGCTTGAAAAGCTCACCCCCCAGTTACAGGGACCACCAGAAGCCCGGAATAAAATCAACGTGTAAAGTAAAGGAAAAGACGTATAAGGACTCTACAGATAAATTTCAGACGAGACGCTGTGCCGAACATAGTATGTGTGCTGCTGCATAGAAAAATAGAGGAAAAGTAAACTTAACTGGACAGGAAAATAAGGACTAATTTAGAAGGGAACAGAAGAAGCAAGAAGACGAGGAGGGAAGAAGGAAGAAGAAAGGAAAAACAAGCAAGACAATAAGGGACTCCTTTCTTTTTTTTTTCTCTTCCTTTCTTTTTCTTTTTTTCTTCTTCTTTCCTTTTCTTTTCCTTACTTGGTTGTGGAACCTCGATTTTTGGTGTGTCTGGATAAGTGCCTGAGCCTGATGGGGTGGGATCGGACTGTCTGATTTTCTCTGTTCTGAGAAAGCTTGATAAATTCTATGAATATATTTTCTTTCCATGACTTAATTACTACCAATGAACTGTAAGACATTGTAAGACCTTTGACTTGATCACGTCAGAGGGAATGGAGAATATGATTGGTTGATTGGTTGAACGGGTGGTGGTATGACTGAATGTTGGATTGAGGGTATATTAATTTAACTTAGAAAGGTCAGTTACAGACCTCATTCTTCAGTCTATTTTCTTGCAGGATTATTACTATTCGTTTTTTGTTCTTTTGGATTTATTAGATATCTCCGGGGAAAATAAGGAAGACAATTTTGTAGTAATAGGACAGATGAGAAGTAGTGAGTGCAGCCCCCTCCCATAGTAAATTACAAATAAATAATATTACTAAAACTGTCGTTAAAAATAAGCCTGGTAGGAGAAATATAAATCAGGAAATATTAATAACAAAAGCAGGGTTGATTATAAGAAACATATTAGGGAACTGCCAGATTTAATATTTTTTTTTCCCATACATTACTGAGCCGATTTGATATTTTTAGTAAACTTTAAGTAGGTCTTAGAATATAGGACACGGACAAACCAGGGGGGAGCAGACGTCTTTCAGTATCAGCACCGTCGACAAGCCTCCCACAATTTTCGTTGAAAGATCTTCAAAATTTTATACAGGAATCAGTGGCATCAGCAGTTAATAGTACCGTAGAAGCTGCAGTGACCAAAGCAATAGAGCCAATTCAAAAGAAACTAGAAGAGTTATCTAAATTGGATGATATATCAAATCAATTGGCAGCACAAGCAGAAGAGATTAAGAACCAGCTGGCGGAAAATAAGCAAGAATTAGCAACACTGACAAATTTAACAAGTAATTTGGAAAGTAAAGTGGAAAACGCCGAGGAGAAACTACAAATTGTGACAGAAAAACAGGAAGCTCTGGAAGACTCGATAATTAAACTAGAATTGGAAAGAGCGCAATTTATATTAAGAGTTCAAAATGTGCCTGAGAAGAAAGAAGAAAATTTAAGGGTAGAATTTAGCCAAGCGTTGGCGGAATATCTGGAGTTGGACTCTACCTCAGAAATAGACAATAATATCGACACAATATACAGAGTAAACTCGGCATTTGCTAAACGAAATAGGCTCCCAAGGGAGGTGCAAGTAAAGTTTTGTAAAAGGGAACTTAAGGATAAGATCTTTAAGTTGTCAAATGAGAAGACCTTGATGATATATGAGACCGAGACTAGAGTTCTGAGAGAGATTCCATGGAGGATTAGAGAAAAGAGGCATCAATATTCGAATTTGGTTGACCTCCTTAAGAAGAATAATATCCAGTACAGGTGGCTGCTCCCGGAAGGCATTTTTTTTGTATATAAAGGGAAAAGATATAAAATTAACTCGATTTTCAAATTAGAGGATTTCTTAGGTAAATGTGGCAAGGAGCTTGGTTTGCAGGAGGAAGAGGAAGAATCAACTGTATCGGAGGAGGAAGTGTTGAAGCAAGACGAAGCACGGAGCTCGGAAGACAAACAGGGGAAAAAAGAGAAATAGGAAGAAAAAATTAGTGGATGGACCCAAAGTCTCTTGATGCTTGCAGTGCAGGGCTGGCATCCAAAGTCCAAGGTCACTCCTGTGGCCTTTAATCCATGCTGGAGGCATTTCCAACCCCTTGCTTTGAACATAAGAGAAGCCAATGTTGAATCAGGCCAATGGCCCATCTAGTCCAACACTCTGTCACACAGTGGCCAAAAATACCAGGTGCCATCAGGAGGTCCAGCAGTGGAGTGATTCCACTGCAGTGCTCTGTGGTTAGAACTCGTTTCCAGCACCAGAATAAGGGGTGCTCTGTACACAATGGGCAGCACCCAACAGAACATCAGATCAGAGGCCTGCAGGCAAACTTTATGCGTAGCCACTCAGAATTAAGCCCCACTAAATTCAGTGAGGTTTCCTCCAAGTGCAACTGAATGGGACAGTAACTTTTAGGGTAATAAGCTCCAGTTCCTTCCATTGGGAAAACAGTAGGGTTGGCATCTCCCCCCCGGCCACCAGCAGGGGAGGGGGAGTAAGGTTGCCAGCTCCAGGTAGGGAAACTCCTGGGGATTTGGGGATGGAGCCTGGGGAGGAAATGGACATCAGTGGGGCACAATGCCACAGAGCTCACCCTCCAAAGCATCCATTTCCTCCAGGGGGAACCAGTCTCTGTAGTCTGGAGATGAGCTGTAATTCCAAGAGATCCCCAGATCCCACCTGGAGGCTGGCATCCACAGAACTAATAGTGTATTTTTTTTTTTTTGCTTGCTTGCTTCAGCAAATTAATACCTTGGGCATTCAAGATACAATGGACCCCTAAAATAGATGGACAGGAGGGCCCGGCGTGATGTGGTCCATGGGGTCGCAAAGAGTCAGACTCGACTGTGCAACTGAACAACAACAACAAAATAGACAGAGGAGACTGGAAAGATGCAGGGGGAATAAACACAGAAGAAGCTGGTGACAAAAGTCAAGAATACGGGAGTTAAATAGCGCAGAGATGTGTGAATCAATAGCTGGGGCAGAACAGAGCTAAACTGAAGGGCTGGAAGCTCAGCATAATAGAGAGATGTTATAAGAGCACCCGCAGCTATCACAGGGGCACTCTCTGAGCAATAAAACCACCGTCCCTAACCAGATGAGCAATTTCCAGCAAAGGGAGCCAGCAAGGGCAACGGCTGGAGCCTTATATATGGGCCTGAGTACGGCCAGGATGGCCTCCCTCCTTTGATTTATGCCCCCGTTGTTTTCTTTCTCAGAGCCGTTCTGCTTGTCACCAGCCCATCTCGGTGGCCTTTGCGTTCAATCATGATTTCCACATCTCTGCGCCTCGGTGGCTCATTATTCAGTACCTTTTCAACATTATCTCTCGCACTCCTGAGGACAACTTCCTCACGCCTACTTTTGTCTGAGATGCGGATGGAATTTATCACTGGAGGAGAAGAGGCCTGGCCAGGCCAGAGGCCAAGCGGAGACCTTGGCTGATTCTGCAGCCATCTGTTTCCTCACAGTTTTTCCACAGCCACATCGGGAGGTTAATCTCCCCCTACACTGCATGCCACTTTCACTTTCTTTGTTCATCTTGTTTTATGGTACCTTCTGTATAGATTTATGGCCGTTCAGGGGTGACTTCACAGTCACTACAGCGTTGCCCCGGGGTCTCTGAATGTGGTTTTGAGCGGCACCTTTTCCTTCCTTTGCTTCCAATTCGAAGGGGACAATAAGCAGACAACTTGACATGGCTCCACCGATCTCCATCAGTTCCCCCACCTCTGTTTCCCCCTCAGTAGTTATCACCTCGCCATGAATTACTTGGCTTAGGGGGGCTAATGGCCACTGAGGCAAGTACTGACACAGGAAAATCTGTATACCCATGCAAGAAGCGAGTGTTGAAAACAAAAGAGATGGCAAGCTGCCACTAGCCAATGCAGAAACCTGGATCTGAGGCAATGCAATGAAAACAGATATTCCAAGGTAAGGGAGAACCAGGTCGAGTGCTGATAAAACGTGGCATGAATGCCAGATGCAGAATGGACCCTTGTTCTATCTCAAGTGGCAGACTTATGTGCTCGCCTGTGTACTGGAGGTGGGTATGGCATGACCAAAAATCCCCAGAATAATAGCTCCTCCCATATAGAAAACCAGCATGTCAGGGGAAAAGCTAAGCAATGAACCTTCTCCCCCAGCAGCTCATTTTCTGCTGCCTGGACTCCATGACATGCAGATGAATTAAAGTGACTAAGTGTCCACCAATGGTGGAATTAGGTTTGCCAATTCCAGGTTGGGAAATTCCTAGAGATTTAGGGGTGGATCCTGGGGGGGGAAGGTGTGGTGAGGGGGAGGGATCACAGCAGGCTATAATGCCATGGAGCCCGCCCTCCAAAGCAGTCATTTTCTCTGGGGAAACCGTTCTCTGTAGCCTGGAGGTTAGTTTTAATTCTGGGTAACCTTCAGGCTCCATCTGGTCACTGGCAATCCTATCAACTACAGAGCAACAAGACAGATCCCAGATTCAAAGAGTTTAGAGTCTCAGATTTGACATAGAGAAGAAGAAGAAGAAGAAGAAGAAGAAGAAGAAGAAGAAGAAGAAGAAGAAGAAGAAGAAGAAGAAGAAGAAGAAGAAGAAGAAGAAGAAGAAGAAGAAGAAGAAGAAGAAGAAGAAGAAGAAGAAGAAGAAGAAGAAGAAGAAGAAGAAGAAGAAGAAGAAGAAGAAGAAGAAGAAGAAGAAGAAGAAGAAGAACAATAAGAAGACGAAGAAGAAGAAGAAGAAGAAGAAGAAGAAGAAGAAGAAGAAGAGATTGGATTTATACCCCGCCCTTCACTGCCCAAAGGCGTCTCAGAGCGGCTTACAAACTCCTTTCCCTTCCCTTCCCCACAACAGACACCCTGTGAAGTAGGTGGGGCTGAGAGAACTCTAACACAAACTGTCCTTGAGAGAACAGCTGTGCCAGAGCTTGTAACTGACCCAAGGTCACATCAGCAGGTGCAAGTGGAGGAGTGGGGAATCAAACCCGGTTCTCCCAGAGTCCGCGCACTTAACCACTACACCAAACTGGCCAAAAGGAAAAACAATGAAGGCGTAGCATTCAACACAGTAGGGCTGGGAAATTCCTGGAGATTGGGGGTAGAACCTGGGCTGGGGGGCTGGGGGGAGAGCTCTCTCAGCCCCACTTATCTAATAGGGTGTCTGTTGTGGGGAGGGGAAGGACATTGTAAGCCGCTCTGAGACTCCTTTGGGTAGTGAAGGACGGGGTATAAATCCAATCTCTGCTCTTCTTCTTCTTCATCAGAGGGCACTTCCACACACACTGAGTAATGCACTTTCAATCCACTTTCAATGCACTTTGCAACTGAAATTCACTTGCAAATGGTCACTGAAGTGGATTGAGATGGCATTATCTAGCATGTGTGAAAGTGCCCTCAGCGTTTGGCCAGATCCATAGGCACTGACACTGCAACTGGTTGCCTCACAGTGCTGGATCCCAGGATCTCTGGGAAAACAATCTCTGTAGATCAGACAAGTTGAGTTTTGAGGCTTGACAGGGTGTGGCGCAACAGAGCTGTGCTTGGTGGAACAGATGTCTCCTTTGGCATTGTCAGAAAATCACACATTTCAGGCAGGAGGTTATATCCAGGATCAATATCATATCAGCTGCTAACTTAAGGCACTTTCACACATGATGAATAATGCACTTTCAGTCCACTTGACAATGCACTTTGTAACTGAGTTTTACTGTGCGAAACATCAAAATCCACTGGCAAACAATCACTAAAGTGCATTGAAAGTAGATTCAAAGTTCATTATTCAGCAAGTATGAAAGTACGCCTTTAGACTTCTCAGCCAATAATTTAATCCTAGGATATATACCAAATCTATGGGCACTATCAGAATACCACATATTTTGGATCCAAAGGGCAGCGTTAGTTGCTAAGTGAATTATTTTACAACACTCGAAATCTTAAGTATCCCCCTCCATATATGTCTGGGTCAATGGTATCTTAGACCATTGTACAAAAGATAGACTAGCATATAAGAAGAGAGAGAAGAAGAAGAGATTGGATTTATACCCCACCCTTCACTACCCAAAGGAATCTCAGAGCAGTTTACAATCTCCTTTCCCTTCCCCGTCCCCACAACAGACATCCTGTGAGATAGATGGGACTGAGAGAGCTCTGAGAGAACTGCTCTTGAAAGAACAGCTCTGAAAGAATTTGTAACTGACCCAAGGTCACATCAGCAGCTGCACATGGAGACATGGGCAATCAAACTCGGTTCTCCCAGATTAGACTCTGCACTCCTAACCACTACACCAAACTGGCCCCACACTACACCAAACAGGTGACAAGCTTCACCTCCATTTGGCATGAATTCCTGTACCTATCTGAACACTGATATCTCCTGACCTTTATTCCCTGTTTAATTGAATCCATAATGCTGTGCCTTACTTTCCTAAACTACACTCCTGCCCAACTCCCCCCCCGTCCTTCTCTGCTAATAAGACACATTAGGGAAGAGGGAGGGGGTGGGCTGTATGAGGCTTGTTTGCTATGTTAACTTTTTGTGTGAAAACAAAAAAATCTTAATTAGAAGAAGAAGAAACAGATGTCTCCTGCTCGGTAAGCAAGTGTTACCTCCCCCAACGGCCGCACAGTGAGCATTTGGTTCATTATTTCCACTCCTCCTTGTGACGGTGAATTTTTCATCTGTTTTTGGCTTTACTAGGTCTTCGAGGTGGGGACAGCAACTGTCAAAAGGGACGAACAATGTGTTTGTAAAGAGCTCCCGACAAATAAAAAAAAATGTGGGATTAAATGTCCTTTTTGCTGATCCTCTCACCGATGAATATACCGGGTCAGCCGTGGGGCAGCAGGAAAGGTAAATTCGCCCCAGACTTTTAAATATGTCCCTCACACAGATTAAAAGAGGTTGACTATCTCCTTTTAGATGAGAAATGCTACACAGCTTTAATTGGCTCCTCGACGCAGGGAGAACAATACACAAACCCCGTCTTCCACGTTAAAGACATCAATGGCCTGTCAGGGATAAAAGTTGAGAACTGGGGACCGCGTCGGCTGGAATCAATGCTACCTATTAGTAATAAAGAACCAAACTGAGCATTGTCCAGAAAAGGCAATACATGTTTTTATACCTGTGGACTCTGAGCATCCAAGGAAGTGAGTTTTTCAAGATCCCAGGCATCCCAGCTGGTCCAGGCCCTATGCTGGAGACAGACTGAACTTTGGACACCTTCAGGATTGACAAGACTACACCTGACAGATGTAAGGGAATTAATGTAAACCAAGAATCTTTTGTTGCACTTCAAAGCAGTGAACATTTCTGTGTTTCATTGTTTTGATCCATGTGAACATACCTAGCAATATGGTTTTGCTGACCTTATGGTCAGCATCAGTTCCAGGTTTTGGTGGGCCCTCTGCAGAAAGTGCCAGTGTCATAAGGCAGGTCAGACGGATGAGCAGGATATGAGCAGAGCTATACAACAGAGTCCAAAGTCCAGTCCAAACAGAAACAAGCCAGAGATTCAATACCAGAGGGGTTGTCCAGATAGCGTAGTCAGGAGGTCCATGGGTCATGCACAACCCAGAGGTTCACAAAGCCAAAGTCAAAATCCGAGAGCAAGGTCACACAGGTGAGGCAGGTTCAGGAGCTGTGGTCACTGAGTCTAGTGGAATGACCTGTTGCTCCCACAACAAAGACTCCCCAAGCTGGTTTTATAGACATTTCCTAACAAGCCCTTGTTAGCAGCCAGCTGCTGAGAGTAACACTGCAACTACTCTGAGATGTTATCAGTGAGCAGCTGGCATTGGATGTTGGGCCAGAAGCTGAGCACTCTGCCTTCTTTCTTGCAGCTCCCTCCTTAGCCTCTGCCTTCGGTGCTCAAAGGGTGGAGGTGATCCTGGTGGACTGCTGATGTTCAACTGCGGTTCACTTGCTGCATCGAAGCTAGGTCCCCGTGGCTCTGAGTCAGCTGCAGATTGTGAACCTTGATGATCCTGCAGCTCCACTTTCACCAACTCAGGGCTGGTTACACAAAGCTCCTCTTCTCTCAAGGAGCCCCTGCTGCTGCTGCTGGATTCTTGCTGATTCAAGACACCAGGTTCTGGATTACTTTTGGGGGTGGAGACTGAGGAGGCCAGGGTTTGGGGAAGGGAGAGACTTCAATGGAGTATAATACCATAGAGTCCACCCTCCAACTGAGCCATTTTTCTTCAGGTGAACTGATCTCTTTTACCTGGAGAGCAGTTGTAACTCCAGAAGATGTCCAGCCACCACCTGGAGGCTGGCAATGCTAGTGGAGCCCAGTGTTCTTCTATGGGCACCATGGCACCCACCAATGCCTTTTCTGGTACCCACCAAGTGTTTTTAAAAAGTGGGTGGGGCCAGGTGGGGCTTTTGCTCAGCAAGGCTTCTAATTGGCCATTGGAGATTTGATTGTCAGTGCAGATTTTTAAAAATGTTGCTTTGGCAGTGGCTGCCACCCCGGCACAAGGATTTTCATTCTGTGACTGAAGGTTACCTGTGGCAGCCATT
>JAPDNY010001763.1:0-13032 GCA_029375565.1 Gekko gecko | reverse complement strand
TCCTTTCTTCATGGTGCTACCTGAAGCCTGGAGGTTGGCGGTGGCAGTGGGAGGAGGGGAGACATCTCTTAGTCCCATCCTGCTGGTGGTTCTGCTGCTGAGACGGTGGTTGTCGCTCTAGGGGTTACAACAAGCCTGGGAGATATAGTGTCGTCCCTGCAATGTTTCCATCAGAACACGAGCTTTTCCAACAGCAGGATGACCTCTGGCAGCACTTCCCATAGGGCTGCCAAGTTGAAATTTACTTATGGCAGGGGAGTCCCGCACTGTCCCTGGAGCTTGTGTGCGCACCACCACTATGACGCCACCTGGAAGTGACGTCATCACATTGGGATGTTGGGGGTGGGGCCACTAGGATTCGAGGGAAAACCATAGAGTTTTCCCTCAAATCATATAGCGTCCCGCCCCCAACGTGGCCAGCATGATGATGTCACCTCCAGGTGACATCATCACACTGGGAACATTTGCCAGAAGGGGGTGGAGTTCCCCCAGTGCCCAATTTTCTGGTGGTGGGTAACGGGCCTCTCGGGCGGGGGTCTACCCGCCCCCCGGGGGGACTTGGCAAGCCTAACTTCCCATTCAGAGATAACAGATAGGGAACATATTTGAATGCACACCGATACTGTCCGCCATGCAAACAAGATAGAGAAAGTGCTTTCCGCCTGCCCTCATTTGTCCACAAAGGTTAGGAAACCGGAATATGCAACCGTGATATTTCTGAAAGTGTTTTTTCTCTGTTTTCAAAGAGCAGAGTGGTGCTGCTCCAGATGCCTGTCCTGCCTCTAGTTTTCTTACCTAGAGGAAATTGTTGCTCACCCCAGATGAGCAAGCACATGGAAAACTGCAGTTCTAGCAACATCCATCTATTCACCCATTATACGCACACACGCATCTCTCTCTCTCTCCACACACACACACATAGAGGCATGGTATAGTGCTTAGCATTTGCATGCGTTGGTTTCTAAGCTGGATTCTGTGAATTTCGTAATTTCTTTTGTGTCTGCTCCTGTTTGGGCCTTCCATTTTTATGTGCCAGAAGTGACTCAGCATTAATAATCTGGCTGTGTGGATAAAGAACTGCTTCACCTGCTGAAAGCGGCAGGCATGTGCCTCCTAACGTTATTAGGATGGCCCAGCTCTGCTAGGATCAGCTGTTGTTTTCAAGATTGTGGAGAGAGCATCAATGACTGAAGAATCAGGAATCAGGAAGCATCGAAATCAGATCTTCATGGTCAAAGTGGTGCAAGGGTTCCCGACGGAGTTCCAGGAACGCAGTGTCGGAATGGGCAAGATGGTGTTCAGTCTCACCCCTGTAGTTCCCCCCGGGTAGGAGTTTGATCCTCGTGCATCGCTGCAGATATTCTGAAATATTACCAGTATGGGTGTCTGACATGTGTCGGTTACTAGCCACAGAGTTGTCTGAAGTACAATACAAGTGGAGTACTTTGTGGGCAGGGATCCTCAGGCAAAATTAATGTGTGCTCAATCTTCCTCCCTGTTCAGTGATTTAAGGCACAGATGGGTTGTCTGCATGGGGCTAATATGAGGCATTAATCAGCATATAAAGCTAAAACAGGATCAACTTACTTATTTAAAACATTTTTATGCCACCTTTCCACCCAATCAGAATCCCCAAGGCAGCACCCATAAAACATTAAAACATCAGAACAATTAAGGACAACATTAAAATTGTACAATCATTCAATAAAAATGCATAAACCCACAACACCAGAACCAAGTAGGAAGGCCAATACTGGTTACCGGAGGTGTGCCAAACAAAACAAAACAAAGCCTTCACCTGCATGCTGGCAAAAGACAGATGGAGGGAGAAAGACGAATCTCCCAGGGCAGGCAGGCCAGAGTGGCGCCCTCGTCGAACCGGCACCCTAGGCAACGGTCTAAAATTTGTCAATGACGAGCCGGCCCTGGCCATACAGGGGTTTAAAGATCAACTTGAACCAGGTCTTTGTGTCTCTAAGGGGTCGTTACGTGGGCCCTCCTGGTATATCTTTAAATCCCCCAGTGCAGCAGGAGACAAAGCGGCCACAGCTTCTCCTCCTTGCCCGCAGCATGCCCTCCTTCCCCACGTGCTGTGTCACATGCCTGTCCTCTCTGCCACAGTAGGGCTGGGAAGAGAGGGGGCAGGGGTGTCTGTGGATCACAAGACCAGGGAACAGGTAGGAGAAGCCGTGTCTTCCGCTGCCCCAGGAGGTTTATTCAGGTGGCTTCCAGCTTACGAGGTAGCAACTCTCTACTCCCCTATTCCTGGTTAGTCCACACAGATAGGTAGGGAAGGGGTGTAGGAAGAGTCCTTACTCAGCTTCAGAAGAAAGGGCCTCCTCAGCACAGGTGTGCCCTCTTACAAGTTTTTCCCCCACAGATGGATTTAAAAACACTACCCCCATTGAGAATGCACACGGCTGATCCCCAAGGACATTAATGCCCTGGGATACCTTGCTAGCACTACTTGTTAATTTCAGTTTCAAATAGCTTGCTGTGGTGTTAAGGTTGGCAAGAAGAGCATCTGAGCTTGGCAGGGACAGCCTCGGCTTCAGCATTAACAACAAAAACAAAGTTGTGTTTTTTTTGTTTTAAAGGGAGGGCATCCTTGCCAGAACCATCATCTACTCTTCGAAACCGCAAATTCTTTCATGGAATGCCAGCCCAGTCCAGAAGCACAAATGGTAGCATCTATTTTTGTTGACTCAGTGCATTTCTAAATTGCTATTCAGATCAGTTACAGGAATATTTTAAAGCATTAAAAGTAATAAGAATACAAGTGCCTCCCTCCCCTCTTTCCGGGAGCATATATTTGTTTACGGATGAGCATCCCAGAAAAGCCTGTTTTTACAGGCCGTAAACTAGCAAGCCTGAACTGTGCTCTTCGCGTCGTGCTTTTGCTCACAGGGTGGCAATAGCTCTTTCTCCCCACGACAGCAAGACACCTCATGCTGATGGGGAAGGGTGGAAAGGATGTCCCATCCTCCAGCTCCACACCGGCATTCCGGAAGACGTGGCTGTCTTGAAGAAGATGTGAGAAACCTCTCCCACCACAAGAAACGTCGGTACACTTAACGAAATTCGTTTCAAGACATTTTTTCAAGCTTTCAGTCTCATGGAAGTTTTGCCGGCGTAGATGTCTCTCAGCGGCTGCCTTTTTTGGCAAACCAAGTTGATGGACCGGAGGTCAAGAACGTCACGTGCGAAGCATTAGACCCCTGTAGCTGGGGACATTAGTCGATGAACAACAAACTTTATTGTATTTCACTCGAAGATCTCAATGTGTTTCGCGTGCAGCTTCATCAGGGGATTTAGAAGGTAATTGTCTCTCAGCACATGCCTGCCATGATACCTTTGAATGAAATACAATAAAATTTCTTTTCTCACTGCACCATCGTTTTTTTCCCCTTCTCTTCCTTTATTCTGCATTGGTGAGGCCCTCTAGTCTTCACGTTAACTGAAAACGCAACACACCAGCCAGAGATCACCAAAAACGAATGTGTGGGTATCTTGAAAGTCAGATCGTGACGGGGTCGGACACCCTACATCGGACACGATTACTGTGTGAAAAAGCACTGTGATCAAACAGAATTATGTAACATCACACAAGATCCAACTCCTCATCTCACTCCTACAGAAATATCCCTCTCAAGCCTATTTCAGTTTATATCCTTCAATGAAAGTATGGCTTGGGAGTGAAGCTTTGACAGAACTCACTTCAGAAAGAAGCCAGTGGAATGTCCCGTTCTAGCTGATGCTTCAGGGCCAGGGCACATGTTACTGCCAACCTATGACACTCCCCTGTTCCCTGTTCTGAGTCAGACCGTGGGTCAATCCAGGTCAGTATTTGCTATTGTGGCTGCCAGCAGCTCTCCAGAGTCCCAGGTGGAGTTCCTTCATATCGCCTTCACCTTTTAACTGCAGATGCTGGGGATTGAACCTGGGACCTTCTACATGCAAAGCAGATGCCTGACCACTGAGCTATGGTCTAACCCCTCAGGAAGTCCACTTTAAATCTTTCCACATGAAAGCTGTAACCCTATGGTGTCATTCATTCATACAGTGTCTCCTCGCCACTAAAAAAAGGTTGTTGATGTGGAGAAAATTGCCTAATAAGGTGTGCCTGGCCACTGTGCATAAACAGTTCACCAAGTGGTGACAGCTTCCATGTGGAAAGATTTAACCAAGTTTCCACATGGTGCGTTCTGGGTTATTTTTTGTGAAGGGAAAGCAATGTTTGGAGCACACTTGTGTCCTTTTCATGGTGGTCTCCGCTTTTATTGTTGGTGGGGAGAAGATATGTGGGTTGAATATCTCGGACTGGATTTAGAGGTCCCGTGAAGTAGGAACATGCTATGGGCAACGTATGACTTCCTCGATTCAGCAGGAAGGAATTTAAAGTTGACATAAATACTCCAAGGAGGGGGAAAGTGGTAGAGGGATGAACATTCGTTCTGGATGGAGTACTTCTTATCTGGCTTGGAGGAAGAGGGAAAAATAAAGAATGGTTGGAGCAAAATGTTCCTGGCGAAATTCTTTGCTGGCACGGGCACAGGTGGTCCGGCATAAACCTACTCTATTCAGAGCAAACGGGCCCTCCGTGGAGTTTTCTAACTCCTAATATCCAGGAGGTGCTGGGAATGAGGAAGTCATAAATGTGTTTGAACAATGCAGAGAAGCTGCAAAAACCTGGAGAGGGGACAGATTACTAGTATGTTGCCAGGGATTAAGATCTGCCCCATCTTGGTTTTACACGCTGATGTTGTATTGTATGATTTTAATTGTTTTATACAGTCTTATTCTGTTTTAAATTTGGCATTTATGCCCTATTGTTAGCCGCCCTGAGCCTTCGGGGAGGGCGGGATATAAATCCAAATAAATAAATAAAAACGAAGTGCTAATTAAACGACATGCTAATTTGTCAGCGGCTCTTCAGAGCTTGCAAGTGGGTCTAGAAAACAGCCAGCGAGGAGGCCATTTTGTGACAATAAATAAATAAATAACTGAACCCCCCACTTCCATATCTGGAAAGAAACCCCACTTCCACCTCTCAGCTAAAACATTTTTGTTTTTAAAGTTACATACAAGGCCCGGCATGTTGCTCTCCGACATTCCCAGAGCAGTAGAACGTGGTCAGCTTTCAACCTGCCTTCCCACCCACCCACCCGCTACTACCCCTGCACAGCAATCCCATTATATTTTGTAATCATCATCTGATTAATCCTCACAAAAGCCCTCAAAAACATGCTATGATTTTCCGCGTTCGCTCTTTGTTCGGGTTGTTGAATTAAAACTGATTGCCTGGGGCCACCCACCGAGGCCTCGGCTGAAAACCAGGTATTTGGACCCAGCCAGGTGTTCCAGGTTCTTATTTTAATATTCTGACCAGTAGACCATGCTGGCTTTAAGGGTAGATTTAGCAATAAATAGCAATTATTATTTGAAGTCTGACGGTGGCTTGGGGTTTTGGGGCCTCATTGTCATCGCCAGGTGCAAACGGTATTCATGAGAGCGGGTACACAGGTCTCATTTAGACGAATGTGTGCAAAAGCTTAATCTTTTAGCGCCCGAATAACAAAACCGTCCTCGGTATAATTGGGATTACGGGTGTGAAAAGGACATGAAATAATGTGAAATGCCAATATTGGGTCAGTGCACGGTAGGGCAAATATTCGTGTTTGCGGGGACAGATGCTTGAAAGCTGAGGAGCGTCCCATCAGCACTTGACTGAGCACATCCAATGGATTTAATTCTTCTTCTTTTTTAAAAAAGGGGTGAAACTCATTTTGGGGAATGCACTGCAAATTAGAGGCTCTAATTCACAATACAAGAACTCGTGGGCATTCCATGAAATTGCTGAGCAGTCGGGTTAGAACAGATAAAAGGAAGTACTTCTTCACCCAAAGAGTGATTAACACATGGAATTCACTGCCACAGGAGGTGGTGGCAGCTACAAGCATGGACAGTTTCAAGAGGGAATTAGATATACATATGGAGCAGAAGTCCATCACTGGCTATTAGCCACAAGGTATAGATAGGAAATCTCCGTCTGGGGCAAGTGATGCACTCTATTCTTCGTGCTGGGGGGGAGCATTGGGAGGGCTTCTGGTGTCCTGGCCCCACTGCTGGACCTCCTGATGGCACCTGGTATATTTTGGCTGCTGTGTGACAGAGTGTTGGACTGGATGGGCCATTGGCCTGATCCAACATTGGCTTCTCTTATGTTCTTATTCACCAACTGATTGTCTGGCTCAGTTCTTAGGCACTTCTAGCTACCAGGTGAGGCGTTAATGACAACTCTGCCCATTTATCAAGGCATTTCCTACCTCTGCTGCTTTAGTTGTTAAATCCATGTACATAGCACAAAAGTAATCCTGCCCTGCTGAATTTGTCAAAACTGGCTGACCCAACACATACATCACTTTCCCTACTGAGATGTGCAACCCTGGGAGCCAGCGTGGCATAGCAGTTAAGAGCGGCAGACTCTAATCTGGAGAACCAGGTTTGATTCCCCGCTCCTCCTCCACAAGAAGCCAGCTGGGTGATCTTGGGTCAGTCACCGTTCTCTCCGGACTCTCTCAGCCCCTCCTGCCTCATGAGGTGTCTGTTGTGGGGAGAGGAAGGGAAGGCATTATAAGCCGCTTTGAGACACATGAGGCCTGCTGGGTGACCTTGGGCCAGTCCCAGTTCTCTCAGAACTCTCTCAGCCCCACCTACCTCACAAGGTACCTGTTGTGGGAAATGGAAGGGAAGGTGATTGTGGTGGATAAGAGCAGTGGACTCTAATTTGGAGAACTGGGTTTGATTCCCCACTCCTCCTTCATAGGAGGCCTGCTGGGTGACCCTGGGCCAGTCACATTCCTCTCAGAACTCTCTCAGCCCCACCTGCCTCGCAGTCTGCCTGTTGTGGGGAGAGGAAGGAAGGCGATTGTCAGCCGCTCTGAGACTCCTTAGGGCAGAGAAAAGCAGGATATAAAAAAAAGACTCTTCTTCTTCAAAGGCCTCCTCATTAGTCGTGGTTCCCTAGTGCAGCCCCAGTTCAGCACCTGAGGCATTAGCCTTCTGTAAAGTGTTATAGGTGACAGGTGACAGTATAAGCTATGCTGCAGGTCTGTGAAACTGCAGGGATGTTTGGGGAGATAATTTCACCTCCCTCTCTCGCACAGAATGGCGACGCTTCATCAATATTATTTGTCCACTGTAGTACGGATGAAGCATTGCCATGGGTTCCTTGCGGCTTAACTGGACAGGGGAGGGGAGACAATGTCAATGAACCCTTTCAAAAGTGTCCAAAGCTAAGGTGCTTTCAGGTTGCAGTCACACACACTAAACAATCCACTTTCAATCCACTTTCAGTGCACTTTCCAACTGGATTTTACTGTGGCCGACTCCACACAACCTCCTGGCCCGGCGTGGACACCCAAAATTATTCGAATTTCTCCTTCGTTTCCCCACCTGTTTATGTGGGTTCACCAGCTGACCTGAATCACGTGCGCTCTCCCCCCCCCTTTCCTTTTCTGGGACTCAGGATATCCCAATGGGGAACTCTGGATTCGTGCATGCCTAGTCTCACCCCTTCCCGCCCCTTCCACCCTTTTCCCGCCTCCTTCCTCACTTCCAAAAAGCAACTCTCCCACCCTTCCCTACTTCTCTGGCCAATTATGGGGTCTAGCCACAGTAAAGCCAATCAGGGCACCCTTGAGAGGTGGGCGGGTTAGATTTGAGTCACCCAGGGGAGAATTCTGTGCTGGTAGGATCCATCGCAGGAGTCTCCCCTCCCCCACCGGCCAAACAGGGCTGCCCTCCCGGGAAAGGAAGCACTGCAGTTCCTGGCAGGGCACGCCGCTCCCACCCCCTCCCCGCCGACCTCTCGTCTCTCTCCTTCGGGGCAGTCCAGGTGCCAGTTCCCAGGTGGGCAGGGGAGGGAGTGATCCTTGGGAGTGCCCCCCCGCATGTGGCTGCTGCCGCCGGCACGTGGGACGAGGCGAGGCACTCCAGCTGGACGGGGCCGGTGGCCTAGTGGCGAGGATGTCAGTGTGGCATTGGCCCACCCACCCCAGTAGGATGCAAGTCGCTATAAGTACCCAGTAAAGAAGATAGTCCAGGCAGCTCTATGTAAAACTATATACAAGTTTATTTACACAAGCTCCACAAACTCCAGCAATGTTAGTAGCACGGACAAAGTGCTTCGCAGACAACAGGTACTCCATCAGAGAGAGGACTGTACAATACATCAGTACTTTTATACAAATGTTAGCCAATCACAGCAGACTGCCGAGTCACTCTGACTCCGTTACTCAGTGCTAGACTGAACTGCCCAGAGCCAGTTTATTCCAGCCATAATGACTCTCTGGGACTGTCACCTACTGTCAGTTAGATGAAACTCATCTACAGCTGAGACTTACATTGCTAAGGGAATACTGACAGAGGACTGGCGGGATTCCTTGCCACCAGAGTGACCCCCCCCCATGAGGACCGCTGGCTCAGATGGCTTTCCAAGGGGACGCTAGGCGATGTAAGGGAGGGAAAGAGGCTGTGCAGAACTTCTGCGTCAGATCCAGGCCAACAGAACGCGCAGGTAACTGAAAGCAAACCCTTAATGCGGAACTGGCCTGTGTGAATTGGCAAAACCCAGTCGGAAAGTGCATTGAAAGTGGATTGTTTAGTGTGTGTGACCATGGCCTCATCGGTGATCCTTCAGGAACACAAGTGTTTACATGTTCAGAAAACAGTCTCCCGAACCGGCTTCATTTGTCGCCCCTTCCTGATTAGCTAGGATTGTCCACACGGCCTCTCCAAGAAGCACTGCCCTCACGCTAAAGAAGCTTTGTTTGTCCATTGTGACATCAGCACAAGACCAATTCTGGTTGGCTATGCAGAGCTTGAATTCCTCCCTAGAAGCTAAAATGACTCAACTGAGGTTATCATACTTCGGCCACATCATGAGAAGACGAGACTCGCTGGAAAACACAGTCATGGTAGGAAAAGGGGAAGGCAACAGGAAAAGGGGAAGACACAACATGAGGTCCACTGACTCCATCCAGGAAGCCATAGCCCTCGGCTTGCATGATCCGAAAAGGCTAGTAATGATAGGACTTTCTGGAGATCTAATTCATAGGGCCACCAAGCTGGACGCAACTTGACGACACATAATGCACACATGCAGGGTCGTGGCACCTTCACGTTGATTGCTGATTGGCTGATTGCTGATTGGCTGAGAAAGAAGCCTTCACGGAAGGAAAAGATGGGGCTGGTAACAGCGGTAAACACGGATCTGGAGACTATCAAAGAGTTCCAGGAGATACTTGATATTTCATATTTCGTCTTCAAAGCAACTTTCTGGTTCTCAGTCCCCTCCCCAATCTCACCCATCTGCCAGAAGCTTCCACCTAAAATTACTCTTCATTTGTCATAAACATTTTCAGGATGACAGGCACTCAGAGGTGAAATACCTGTCCATCGAAAATGCTTTATAATGCCAAACGGAGCCAAGAAGATGCAGGCGAGTCTGGCGAGGGGAGCTAGTATAACAGCATCTGGTGGGACTGATTAACATTTCTGCCGCTTCGAACCCAAACATTAGATACCATTGTGGAATGTGGTTTGGCTCTTGCTGCACTTCAATATTTATGCAGGTTTGACTCTCTCTCTTTTTTTTTTATTAGAACCATTCCCCTGGCCAGATGCCAAACCAAAAACTTATTTTTGGGGGGACATAGTAGCAGATTCTCTACTCAAATCTCTAATTGCTTTTAAAATCCCTAGCAGGAAGGAGCAAGTTTCTGCAGCAGTATTTCCGTCTGCACGGACGAAAATAGATTTCCTTCACATTAGCATGGGAAAAGCCAGACGCAAGGTGGGGTGGGGTTTTTTTTGCAGAATGTATAGGTGCAACCGCCACTGGCAGATGTGGAAGGAGCACTTTTAGGAGGAAAGCCTGGCATCGTGGGGAGATCCGAGCTCCCAGTTTAATTCTGGCAAGAGAAATACGGTTGTCTTCGCTCCCTTTGCAGGGACGGAAGCAGAATGGCTGCACTTCATACCTGGGAAAGCATCAGTTCTAACCCTCTAGGAATAAGCGCGTATTTTTTTTTACTATTACTATCATCGTCATTTTCATTTACGGACTGTGTATGCCGCCTCTCCAAACACCTGCTCAAACAGCTCACAACTAAAAACAGCGCAATAAAACCAACAACATACATTATCGACATGAAAAACAAGCCGCAGGCATAAAAACAGCATAAAACGCTGAGCAGCCTGGAAAAATATCTCTACAACAGTCCTCAGGCTAAAAGTGAGACCGTAAAAACAGCTAAAGAGATGTGATCCCTCAGTTAAAACCCTGGGTAAAAAGAGAGGGCATGGATAAAGCAACGAAAAGACATTAGGACAATAAGAACAGCCCTGCTGGATCAGACCGACGGGCCATCTAGTCCAGCATCTCGTCTCACAGAGTGGCCAACTGATTCCTCTCTGGAGGGCCAACAGCAGGGCACAGAGGCTGAGACCTCCCCCTGATATTGCCTCCAGTTTGGTGTAGTGGTTAAGTGCGTGGACTCTAATCAGGGTGAACCAAGTTTGATTCCCCACTCCTCCACTTGCAGCTGCTGGATGACCTTGGGCAAGCCATACTTCTGTCATACGTATTCTTGAAAAAGGGAGTTTCTGTCAGAGCTCTCTCAGCCCCACCTACCTCACAGGGTATCTGTTGTGGGGAGGGGAAGGGAAAGGAGTTTGTAAGCCGCTCTGAGACTCCAAGTGAAGGGTGGGGTATAAAATCCAATCTCCTCCTCCTCCTCCTCCTCCTGGCTCTGAGATTCAGAGGATTGGTGCCTCTGAACAGGGTGGTTCCCCTCACAGGCTTACCAACTCCCGGGTGGAACTAAAGACTTTCTGGAATTGCAACTGATCTCCGGACCACTGAGATCAGTTCTGCTGCAGAAAAAAAAAAATTACAGCTCAGCGGGTGGGCTCAAGAGCATCACATCCCTGCTGACTCCCCCCCCCCAAACTTCGCCCTTCCCAAGCTCCACCCCCAAATCTCCAGGAATTTCCCAATGTGGAGGTTGCAGCTCTATGGGTGAGCCTCGAGGAGGATGGCATTCCATGGGAGAGGAGCCACCACTAACAATGCCCTGTCTCTAGTCGTCTTCCTCCTCGCCTCTGAAGGCAGGGGCATTGACAACAGAGCTCGGGAGGCTTTGCTGGTCACTTACCAGTGTTCATACGTTACACGTGGAGACTAAAGGCAACCATCTGCCTTGTGCTGGCCATTTCTCATGGAATGAAAGGCATCGCCAATTACTCAGTCTCAGAATACGAAAACCATCTTCTTGCCGCCCTGTCTAGCCCCTTGAACAAAGTACTCATAAACTGTCGTAAATGCGCTAAGATATATAATATCTCGGAGCATAGAAACAGTTCTCAATACAGTTCTTCAACATCGTAGAAAAGTGGAAATTGACATGATTATGGAGATGTTAGAAGAGGTTCTGAAGAGGTGATGAAACTCCCCGGAGTACGTTTGGCCCTCCCCTGCTGCTTGTTCCTAATATACTGCCTCTGAATTTACAGATTCCACTTCTCATGGCCGATGGCCACTGATTGACCAGACCTTCCTGAATTTGCCTTGTCTTCTTTTCAAACTGTGCGAGACAGCGGAAACCACCATTTTTTAAGTTACTTATTCATTAAGAACATTAGAGAAGCCATGTGGGATCAGGCCAATGGCCCATCCAGTCCAACCATCTGCCACGCAGTGGCCAAAACTACCAGGTGCCAGCAGTGGGCCCAAGACATAAGAACATAAGAGAAGCCAATGCT
This sequence comes from Gekko gecko, assembly GCA_029375565.1. NCBI lineage: Eukaryota > Metazoa > Chordata > Lepidosauria > Squamata > Gekkonidae > Gekko > Gekko gecko. The sequence continues at coordinate 1,206 of JAPDNY010001763.1, read as the reverse complement.
GGATCAGGCCAGTGGCCCATCTAGTTCAACACTCTGTGCCACACAGTGGCCAAAACCCAAGTGCCATGAAGACGTACTTCCTTTAGTCTATTCTGGGCTTACTGCTGCTCGGTTTCATACATTAATCCTAAATTGCGAACCCATGTCAACGAAAACCAAACCCAGATACTGTCCGCACACTGTTCATATTTAAATAAGGCTCTGTCTGCCTTTGCCAACTACTATGAATCCTGCTTACACATATTCTCGTAATGTCCGAGTTCTCATGACTTCGCACCAAACTACCTGCATTTTTACAACCTTTTCACATCTTTGTATCAAACCGCCAACTGTACTGTAAATATTTTCTGGCAAACAACCTTTCATTTCATGAATAAAGTGACCACTTACGAAGCTTTAAATGCCCATGATGCAGTGTGGCCACACACACTAATACCCCCCCCCATGCCTAACAACATTTGGGATTTTCACATAAAGTGAAAAATGTATTGCACTGAATGAACTGATGCGCAACTAGAAGCCTCAGACTGGCCAAACCGTTTTCAAGGAAGCACTCATGATCTAGGATTTACTCAAATTCTGGCCTCGAGTCCTGGGCCAGGACTGCATTTAGAATTAAAACAGATTACTGTTGCTGCAGATGTAATAAGAAACCACGGCCATAAATGATGGAAAGCATTTGCACAGTCGGGAGGGCTAGGAAGGAGAGAGGGTGTCCACAACTCCTGTGGGGGCCATTCTCATTCTTTTCGACTGTGGAAATTGGGGTTGGCAGCCCCCAGCTGGAAGCAGGGGATCCCCGGGCCCCACCACCCATCAGCTGGCCAGTGGGGGGTCTGACCAGGAGCAGGAGGGAGGCCCAGGCGACATCGCCAGCAAAGTGGTGACATCACTTCCAGCATCATGTCAGCCATTTCTAGGCGATGCTCTGGTATCTGGGCAAAAGCTGTGGCTGAAGCCGTTTTTACCAGATGCCAGAGTGTCACTGGGATGTCCCAACTTGATGATGTTGCTTCTAGTATGTGCTGGAAGTGACGTCATCACATCGCTGGTGACGTAGCCTGGGCCTCCTTCCTGGTCCTGGTAAGTCCCCCCCCCATCCCCCACTGGTTGCCAGGACAGACCTGGCAACCCTAGTGGAAATGCTTGAAGAGAAGAAGAAGAGATTGGATTTATACTCCGCCCTTCACTCAGAGTCTCAAAGTG
>JAPDNY010001762.1:5000-13038 GCA_029375565.1 Gekko gecko | reverse complement strand
GAAGAATATAAGAAGAGTCCTGCTGGGTCAGGCTATTGCTCCATCGAGTCCAGCATCCTAAGAACATATGAAGAGCCCTGCTGGGTCAGACCAGTGGTCCATCTAGTCCAACACCCTAAGAAAATAAGAAGAGCTCTACTGGGTCAGACCAGGGGTCCATCTAGTCCAGCATCCTAAGAGCATACGAAGAGCCCTGCTGGATCAGACCATTGGTCTATCTGAAGAGCATAAGAAGAGCTCTCCTGGATCAGACCAGTGGTCCATTGAGTCCAGCATCCTAAGAACCTTAGAAGAGCCCTGGCTGGATCAGCCCAGTGGTCCATTGAGCCCAGCATCCTAAGAACCTCAGAAGAGCCCTGGCTGGATCAGCCCAGTGGTCCATTGAGCCCAGCATCCTAAGAACCTCAGAAGAGCCCTGGCTGGATCAGCCCAGTGGTCCATTGAGCCCAGCATCCTAAGAACCTCAGAAGAGCCCTGGCTGGATCAGCCCAGTGGTCCATTGAGCCCAGCATCCTAAGAACCTCAGAAGAGCCCTGGCTGGATCAGCCCAGTGGTCCATTGAGCCCAGCATCCTAAGAACCTCAGAAGAGCCCTGGCTGGATCAGCCCAGTGGTCCATTGAGCCCAGCATCCTAAGAACCTCAGAAGAGCCCTGGCTGGATCAGCCCAGTGGTCCATTGAGTCCAGCATCCTAAGAATCTCAGAAGAGCCCTGGCTGGATCAGCCCAGTGGTCCATTGAGTCCAGCATCCTAAGAACCTCAGAAGAGCCCTGGCTGGATCAGACCAGTGGTCCATTGAGTCCAGCATCCTAAGAACCTCAGAAGAGCCCTGGCTGGATCAGACCAATTGTCCATCTAGTCCAGCATCCTGTCTTACACAATAGCCAACCGAGGAGCATCATGAGCAACAAGTGGCATCACCAGAGCAGTGAAGGACCCCAAGGGAGCCAAGAAGCTTGTCTGAGGCTGTGAGTGGAGAGGACTCAAGAGCAGAGGAGCAGCTGCTGGCAGAGAGGCAGTCTGGCCAGGAAGCCGAGACTGGTGCAGCGAGTGAGGAACTGGAAGGGCCAGCAGAGGCTGTAAGAATGCTCCCCCAGAGATGCTGAGAGAGTCCCAAGATGGCAAGGGCAGCAGCACAGGGTTCCAGGAGGCAGAGGCAGTAGGCTTAATTTTGCCGGCCTTGCCTCTTGCGGGTTGGACTCCTAAAAAAAAGGGCCGATTCGTGGGTGGACATTGGAACTGGTGAGATTTCATGGGACTACTATGGAGAAGGACTGGGGTTATATGAAATGTGGCTGTGTAGATAGAGGGAAGTTGGGCATCTGGCCTGTGAGGATGAAGGGAAGTGGAGCTCCTGGCAAAGCAGCTGGAGTACTCCTGGTCGGAGGCTCTTGAACTCGTGACATGGGGCAACGCCCCCATGGTGTGATCACATCCTTTCATTACCCGCTCTGTGACTGGGAGGGATCATAGACTCACAGAGTCGGAAGGGTACATAGAGGCCATCTAGTCCAACCCCTGCCCAATGCAGGACCAGCCCTGACGAGTGTTTGTCCAGCAGCTGCTTGAAGACTGCCAGCGAGGGGGAGCCCACCACCTCCCTAGGCAGCTGATTTGCCTGTTGCACAACTCTGACTGGAAAAAGGGTTTTTTCTAATATCCAGCTGCAGGCCTGCAGCTCCAGTGGGGCATCTCGGGGCTAGGCCCCCCTGCTTGCTGGCGCAGCCCCCATGACTTCCATCCAGCCCAGGGCATCACGGCCTTATTAATTTGATTAGCCAGTGCCCCCTAAGAAATTTAAATGCCCCCCTGACTTAAAAAAATCCTGGCTATGGCCCTGTCCAGCTGGTACCTTCCCGCCCTTAATCTAACCCCATTATTGTGAGTCCTCTCCTCTGCTGCCGACAGGAACAGCTCCATGCCCTCCTCCAAGGGACAGCCCTTCCAAATACTTCAAGAGAGCCATCGTGTCCCCCCTCAACCTCCTTTTCTCCAGACTCAACAATCCCAAGTCCCTCAGCCTTTCCCACCTCCTCCAAGGGACAGCCCTCCAGATACTTCAAGAGAGCCATCCTGTCCCCCCTCAACATTCTCTTCTCCAGACTGAACACTCCTAAGTCCTTCAGCCTTTCCTCAGAGGGCTTCTTGGTCTCCAGGCCCCCGATCATCCTCGTCGCTCTCCTCTGCACCCGCTCCATTCTGTCCACATCCTTTCTGAAGTGAGGCCTCCAGAACTGCACACAGTACTCCAGGTGCGGCCTGACCAATGCAGTGTACAGCAGGACTATGACATCTTGTGTTTTGGGTGTTATGCCTCTATTGATCCTCTCCAAGATCACATTAGCCTTTTTCGTTGCTGCATCACACCGGCCACCCCTGATCTTTTCCACACACACTGCTGCCCAGAAGTATATCCCCTTGTATCCCCCGGAAGTGTATCATCCATGTGATTTATTGAGGAAGGAGGAATAAACACCTTTGGCTGGCCCAATCTCATCAGATCTTGGAAGCTATGCAGGCCAGTGTTTGGATGGGAGACCACCAAGGAAGTCCGGGGTTGCGATGCAGAGGCAGGCAATGGCAAACCACCTCTAAACCCCTCTCGCCTTGAAAACCCCAAGAGGGGTCACCAAAAGTCAGCTGTGAGTTGATGGCTGAAAACAGGAGGGAGACGCAATAGCACTGAGCGGAATACAAAGGCAAAAGCTCACACAACCTTTGTGGTTTCAGGAAAACTTGTACCCCACTGACACTCCTACTTTCAACAAACAAAAACAATTAATGAGTAATCAGGCCAGCCCTGGTGTTCTTTTCTTTTCTTTTCTTTTCTTTTCTTTTCTTTTCTTTTCTTTTCTTTTCTTTTCTTTTTCTTTTCTTTTCTCTTTCCTTTCCTTTCCTTTCCTTTCCTTTCCTTTCCTTTCCTTTCCTTTCCTTTCCTTTCTTTTCCTCTCTCTCTCTCTTTCTCTCCTTTTTTTCTCTCCTTTTCTCTCTCTCTCTCTCTCTCTCTTTCTTTCTTTCTTTCTTTCTTTCTTTCTTTCTTTCTTTCTTTCTCTCCTTCTTTCTTTCCTTCTCTCCTTCTTTCTTCCTTCTCTCCTTCTCTCTTTCCTTCTCTCCTTCTTTCTTTCATTTTCTCCTTCTTACCTTCTTTCGTTCTTTCCTTTCCTTCTCTCCTTCTTTATTTCCTTCTTTCTTTCCTTCTCTTCTTACCTTCTTTCCTTCTCTCTCTCCTCTCTCTCTCCCTTCTTCCTTTCTTCCTTTCTTCCTTTCTTCCTTTCTTCCTTCCTTCCTTCCTTCCTTCCTTCCTTCCTTCCTTCCTTCCTTCCTTCCTTCCTTCCTTCCTTCCTTCCTTCCTCTCTCTCTCTCTCTCTCTCTCTCTCATCTTCCAATCTTCCCAGAATGATCCATTCTTGGCATATTTTTCTAAGGGCAGAGGACCTAAAATTCACTCTGTGGTTCCTAGAGGGTGCTGTTGCAGTAGCTTTCATGAACCCTGTGCAAGGACATGTTTTTTTCCCTGTGTCAGCAGAGCACTTCATAAGATTCCGTTATTGCTTTAAATGGAAAGAATCATATCCTCCTCCAATGCATTGGGCCGGCACATATGAAAATTTGATCAAGTTGGAAATCCGTAATTTCGCAGGAGATGATATTGTTTGCGATATGAAGCCCTCCCGTTGCCCGAATGCCGTCTTCCATCACTAATATCGGAGGTCTCCAAAATAAACACAATTTCGAGTTATCATTCTGAGGGTGACCTTATCAAATCAAGAGGCAACGTCCCGGTTGCTTAGTCACCCTGGGTGACTAGACGGTTAACATAGGCAACCATGATTATTCATGACGTAACCAGATATTCCATGCCCAGTTCTCACCCCTGATTTGCCTTCAGGCAAGTGGCAGAACAAAAATCAAAAGATCACATGATAAAAGATAGTTCTGGAAGTACAAATCAGGCGCCACCCCTGAGCTAACATACGTATGGAGGCATTTTAACATATGGAACAAGATTTTTTTTTTTTTTTGTTAAATGGAGTGGACATTTTAAAGAGTCCACAACTGATACCCCACATTCCCAGTGCTCAGAGAGGAGGGGCTGTGGCTCAGTGACAGAGCCTCTGCTTGGCACGCAGAAGGTCCCAGTTTCAATCCCCAGCATCTCCAGTAAAAAGGACCAAGGAGTAGGTGGTGGGAAAGACCTCTGCCTGAGACCCTGGAGAGCTGCTGCCAGTCCAGTTGAGTTACTTTTAAGGTGCATGTCAACACTTGAAGATGCTGACTTATGGACATAAGCCCTTTCGTCAGACTCTGTAGATCTTGTATGCTTTTCTTTAGGAAGCAAGGGAGTGATGGTGGTATTAACAAAAACCCTAGCTGGTAGAATTCCTTTTGACAACAAATAGCTCCTATATTTCAGAATCAGTGTAGGCATTTCGGGGGGCTTGAAGTTCAGCAGCAGTCTCTATACTTGGTATGTACTAGGTAGTACTTCTAACGAGATAAGAACATAAGAACATAAGAACATAAGAGAAGCCAATGTTGAATCAGGCCAATGGCCCATCTAGTCCAACACTCTGTCACACAGCGGCCACAATATACCAGGTGCCATCAGGAGGTCCAGCAGTGGGGCCAGGACACTAGAAGCCCTCCCACTGCTGCCCCCTCCAGCACCAAGGATAAAGTGCATCACCTGCCCCAGACTGAGAGTTCCCATCTATACCCTGTGGCTAATAGCCACTGATGGACTTCTGCTCCAGATGTTTATCTAATTCCCTCTTGAAACTGTCCATGCTTGCAGCTGCCACCACCTCCTGTGGCAGTGAATTCCATATGTTAATCACTCTTTGGGTGAAGAAGTATTTCCTTTTATCTGTTCTAAAATTAAGCTGTTCTAAAATTAAGCTGTTCTAAAATTAAGATTAAGCCGCTGCCAGTCAGAGTAGACAATACTGGCTTTGATGGACCGAGGTCTGATTCAATATGAGGCAACTTCATCCGTCTGTCTCTCTGTGTGTGTATGTGTGATTTGAGTCTTGTTGGTGCGTTAAGTGCTACTGGACTCGAATCTGGGAACCTAAGGGGATGCACTTTGTGTGTGTGTGTGTAGACTGCACCTACAACGGGTTGAATTAAAGCAGAAGAGTTTTTGGTTAAACATTTGGGAGAACTTCCTGACAGTTAGAGGGGTTCCTCAGTGGAACAGGCTCCCGCGGGAGGTGGTGGGCTCTCCTCCTTGGGAGGTTTTCAAACAGAGGCTAGATGGCCATCAGACAGCAATGCTGATCCTGCGAACTTAGGCAGATCATGAGACGGAGAGCAGGCAGGGTTGCCTCAGTGCTTAGTTCTTGCACCCCTTTTCTTACACCCCCAGGGAAATGCTGGTCGCCACTTTGGTATCAGGAAGCCATTTTTCACTTCTGGTGTGGCTGGGGATCCTAGAAGTTCTTGGTCATCTTCTGGGCATGGAACAGGGGTCACTGCAGGTATGGAGGGGGAGGTATTCTTGAATGTCCTGCATTGCACTGGGGGTTGGACTAGATGACCCTGGAGGTCACTTCCAAGATTCTATGATTCTAACTTTGTTTTTGTTTTGTTTTTTGGCCCCCCGAAGGGGATTTTTTTATTGCTTTTTCTATTTACTACAAAACTACAACAGAAAATTCCAGGATAGGGGACTACAATCTACAGGAGAAAGGAAAGACAACCTCTAAAAACTGAAGAGTCGGTGATCATACAGATGAAGGGAGCTTTGACTCTTCAAAGCTTATAAGCGGAGAATCTTGTTGATCTCTCAGGTGCAACTAGATCGGGAAGTAGCTGCTCCAGTCTTATCCTCTGCAACTGACTTTCTGCAGATGTTCTACCATGTGCATATGTGGGGGCAGGGACTGTTGACTACTGCTGCCTCTCAGAGCCACTGAGCAGGGAGATTTACAAGGAGCAGGAGGGAGGCCCAGGGTACATTGCTGGCAGCATGATGACATCACTTCCGGCCTGTACTGGAAGTGACCTCATCACGTTGGTGATGTCATGGAGAGCAGAGTCACATGGAACCATGGAATCACAGAGTTGGAAGGGACCTCCAGGGTCATCTAGTTGAACCCCCTGCACAATGACGGGAATTCAGAGCTACCACTCCCCCGCACTCCATGCCCAGAAGAGAGGGGCATGGTCTCCAAGATCCCTGGCCAAACTGGCCTGGGGAACAATTGCTTCCTGAACCCCAAGTGGCAATCAGCATTTCCCTGGGTATGTAAGAAAGGGCCACGAGAACTAAGCACTGAGACAACCCTTCCTGCCCTCCCTTTCTTGTGATCTGCCTAAATTCACAGAATCCACATTGCTGTCAGACGGCCATCTAGCCTCTGTCTGAAAACCGGCGAAGAAGGAGAGCCCACCATCTCCCAAGTGGGTGGAAGGGAAGCATGTCAAAGTTTTATTCCATGGTACCAAGAATTTAGAATCGACGGCTCAGTGGGCTGGAGGGTAGGCTGCCAACTCCAGCTTGGGAAATCTCTGGGATTTGTGGCTACAGTCTGGGGAGGGGCAGGGTCTGAGAAGGACAGGGACCTCAGCGGGGTATAACACAATACAGGCCACCCTCCAAAGCAGCCACTTTCTCCAGGGGTACTGATCTATGTTGTCTGGAAAGCCGTTGTAATTCTGGGAGGTCTCCAGGCCCCACCTGGAGGTTGGCAGCCCTACTGGAAGGAGGAGACAGAAACCCCTGCTCAGCCAGCCACGCTCTACCCACAGATCTCATAGGAACAAATGCAGCAGGCTCACAAAACAAAATTAATTGAGTTTTCATGGCATGGAACCGAGAAACAGCCCAATCAGCGACGTTTATGACCTACATCTGACAGCAGAAAAGTAGGCCAGATCAACTCTAGCCTGGGAGCATCTCCCTGGCATTATAGTTTTATATACGCAGGGCGTAAGTATTTTATGGGGGGGGGAAGTGTGCAAGCATCCTGCGTCCCACATTGAGCAGGCTTTTCTGCTGGTCACCTTCGCATAGAAGCCGACCGAGGGGGAAACCAGGAAGAAAAAATGCCGGGGACAAAGCCGATGCGGTGAAATATTGGTTTAATAATTCCCAATGTGTTTTTGCAGATCTCCTTTAGGAGCATTTGCAAAGATTTTTATTGCCAAGCGTACCGTGAATCATAGCTAAACGGAAGATGTGCAAAACAATCTGGGAATTACCTATTTACAGGGCCTGTAAAAACGGAGCCGTTCCGCCAGGCTTTTAGCTGAGGCGGGGGATGTTCAGCCATTCGGGCCTCCCTGTTTATGGCCCCTTCTCAGTGCCGTGCTGTTTTAGATAACATTATTGGGCACTGGAGCTTTGTGGGGGACCTATATCCACCTTGTATGAGAATAGGTTTGTTGTTACTGTTTCTTCTGCCATCTATTTCAGGGGTGTCAAACTCACTTGTTATCAGGGCCGGATCTGACGTAAATGAGACCTTGTCGGGCCGGGCCATGTGTGTCATAAAATGTAATCACGGGAGGTGGTAGTTCCGCTGTATTCTGCTATGGTCAGGCCCCACCTGGAGTCCTGTGTCCAGTTTTGGGCAACACATTTTCGGGAAGGATGTTGACAAACTCGAGCGGGTCCAGAGGAGGGCGACCAAGATGTGAGAGGGTTGGAGTCCAGGTCTTATGAGGAAAGGCTGAGGGAGTTGGGTATGTTTAGCCTGGGGAAGAGAAGGTTTAGAGGGGACATGATGGCAGTCTTCAAGTATTTGAAGAGCTGTCATGTAGAAGATGGAGCGGATCTATTCTCTCTTGCTCCGGATTGCAAGACTAGATCTAATGGGTGGAAATTACAAGGGAGTCGTTACCGGCTTAATATCAGGAGAAACTTCCCGACTGTCAGAGTGGTTGAGCAGTGGAACAGACTGCCTCGGGAGGTGGTGGATGCTCCTTCGCTGGACGTTTTCAAGAGGAGACTGGACAGCCATCTTTTGGGTATGTTGTAGGTATGTAGGGGTTTCAGCTGTGTTCCTGCAGAGTGCAGGGGGCTGGACTAGATG
>JAPDNY010001761.1:0-13041 GCA_029375565.1 Gekko gecko | reverse complement strand
TGTCAGAGTCCTCGATTAGTCAGCCAAACACCAGGCCTTATTCATTGAAACAAGAATAGTGTTTATTAAGCTGCAAGACTAGGTCACTAGAACAGAAGCATTGTTAAGAATAACTTGAATACATGAAGCATTGAGATATACTCTAAGGGGGAGAAGGGCCCCCACCTTTCTACCAATAGATGGGCAGTGCGCGTGCGGGAACACCAGAAAGCAGTAAATAATAGTCTCCCCGCCATCCCACCTTTCCCAAGCCTAGCTGTTGCCTTTAGAAAGCGATAGTAGACGCACAGCCTGGCATTCAAGGCCACTCTTGGCCTGGGAGATGAGATATGGCCCAGTTGCCCAGGCAACATCGGCATCTCCCCACATTCCATCCCACCAGTCCAGATACATCAATCAACACCCTACAGTCCCATCCTCCCTCCCTCCTCCATCCCTTATGGCAGGGATACCTGACATTCTGCCCTCCTGATAATAAACCTATCCCTTCGGTTTTAAAGGGTACAACTTATGGAAAGCACGGACTAATTTCGGGGCATGAAGTTGTTCCGCCCGCACCCACTCCCTCTGTTCAGGCCCAAAGTCCGCCCAGTCAATCAGATAATATAGCCGATTTCGAGATATCTTCGAGTCCAAAATCTGTGAAACTTCATAATGCGGTTCCCCCCCCCCATGAGCGGAGGTGGGGCGGGGCGACGAGGTCTCCATGCATTCTCTGCAGGCGCACGTCGTAGGAGCCTTACATGAAAGACAGGATGAATAGACTTCAGCGATTTAGGCAAATCAAGTTCAATAGTGACATTGTTAATTACTTGTATAATCTCAAAAGGTCCAACAAATTTCCAACCAAGTTTGCGGCTTGGCTGCACACCCCGCAGGTTTTGTGTGGAAAGATATGCAAAGTCCCCACACTTAGGGATCCACGAAAGGTTGTGCTTCTTGTCAGCCTGCATTTTATACGCAGCCTTGGCCCCCTCAACAGTTTTAGTCAACACGGGCCATGCCGTTTGCAAACGTTTGCACCAGTCACCCGCATCTCCCGCTGGGAGATTGGGAGAATTCAAAAAAGGAAGTGGTGGGGCCTCATACCCATGCACCGCCATGAAAGGAGACATCCCTGTCGAGGAGTGCTGAGTGTTATTGTAGCAGAACTCAGCCAAAGGCAAGAGGGAATGCCAATCATCTTGTTGAAAGTTAGTGAAACACCTGAGGTATTGTTCAAGGGTTTGGTTGACCCTTTCGGTTTGCCCATCAGTTTCAGGGTGGTATGCACTGCCGACCCCCTCTCCACCCCTAGCAGTGACATCAATTCTCCCCAGAACTGGGACACGAACTGCACCCCCTGTCCGAGATCACTTTGGATGGCAAAGTGTGTAGTCTCACCACATGTTGTAAAAACGCTGAGGCTAATTTCTTGGCAGAGGGGATGGAAGCAAACGGGACAAAGTGAGCCTGTTTAGTAAACAAGTCGACGATAACCCAAACAACCGTTTTCCCCCGCTTGGAGGCAGATCAGTAATAAAGTCCATAGAGATCACCTCCCAAGGGCGAGTCGGAGTGGGGAGGGGTTGCAATGCCCCCGGGGTTTCCCCAGCCGAGGTTGGCTCATCAGGCAGATCTGACAGGCATTAGTAAACAAGGACAGATCTTTACGCAATCCCGGCCACCAAAATTGTCGTCGTAAAAGTTGGAGTGATTTAACAAACCCCGTGTGCCCTGCAAGTTCCGAGCCGTGGACCCATCCCATCACCTCCCCCCGGAGTGATAGTGGTACAAAAAGTTTTCCATTTTTCCACCAACAGTTCTGTGCATCTTGCGACACCCCCACCTCCCCTGCAATCGCTTCCCTGTCAGCTTGAGACATGGCAGAAGCGAATTTCGACTCCCAGTCGGAGGGAGGTGGGGTAGGGGGAAGTTGCTTCGCCTGCTTGCGTGTGGTCACCGCCCCTCCCAGCTGGGAGGGAGTAAAGACGGAGTCCCGGACCTCCTCCCTTTTGCTGTCATGTTGTGGGAGGCGGGACAAAGCGTCTGCTAGCGAGTTAGACTTCCCAGGGAAATGGTGTAAGGTGAAATTAAACTTGGAGAAAAAGTCAGCCCAGCGCAACTGCTTGGCGTTCAGAGAGCGGGGCGAGCGGAGGAGTTCCAAATTTTTATGATCAGTCCACACTTCAAATGGAACCCGCGCCCCCTCTAGCCAGTGGCGCCATGTTGCCAGCGCCAAGCAGATCGATCCTGCTTCCTTTTCCCACATGGACCAATTCCGTTCAGTATCATTGAATTTTCTAGAAACATATGCGAGGGGGTGAAGCTTGCCATCCTCCCCCTCTTGGAGGATCGCCCCCCCCATGGCGACGTCAGACGCGTCAACTTGGACAATGAATTTCTTTAGTTCATTGGGGTGGGCCAGTACGGGCTCTGATGTAAAGAGAGCCTTCAAACGTTCAAACACGAGCTGGCACTCTGGGGACCAGTCTAAACACGTGCCAGGTCGGGTGCAATCAGGGGTTTTCCCCTTCATTTTAAGCAAGTCAGTAAGGGGGAGGGCCACCTGTGCAAAATTCGACAAGAATGATCTATAAAAATTGGCGAATCCGAGGAACGCTTGGAGTTGCCTCCTCGTCTTGGGGGGTTCCCACCCCACCACATCCTTTACTTTATCAGGGTCCATCTCAATCCCCCTTTGTGAGATGCGGTAGCGCAGAAAGGGGATTTCTGACTTGTGGAACTCACATTTTGAAAGTTTCACAAAAAGTCTGTGCTTGTGCAATGTTTGGAGGACTTCTCTCACCAGTTTCACATGTGATTTGAGGTCGGGGGAGTACAAAAGTATATCATCAAGGTAAACAAGGACCCCCTTGAATAAATACTTGTGCAAAACCTCATTAATTAAATTCATGAATACCCCTGGCGCCCCCTGAAGTCCGAAAGGCATAACCAAGTATTCAAACTGTCCCAGAGGGGTATTAAATGCAGTTTTGAATTCATCCCCCTCCCTGATCCGCACCCGGAAGTAGGCATCTCTCAGATCCAACTTAGAGAACACCTTTCCTCCAGCCACTGCCGCCAAAAGGTCTTTGATTAGAGGCATGGGGTATGCGTTTGTGTTAGAAACAGCGTTTAGCCCCCTATAGTCAGTACATAGCCGTAGTCCCCCGTCTTTCTTTTTCCGGAACAGGACGGGTGCGGCAAAAGGGGAAGAGGCGGGTTGGATGAACCCCCTCTCCAAGTTTTTGTCAATGAACTTTCTCAGCTCCACCTTCTCGGATGGGCTCATGGAATACAGTTTGCCCTTAGGCAGTTTCTGATTTGGCAATATCTCAATAGCACAGTCAGAGTTTCTGTGGGGGGCAATTCGTCTGCTTCTTCTTCCCCAAAGACGGCAGCTAAGTCTCGGTACTCCCAGGGAATCGCCTCCAGTTCAGCTTCCGCCACCCCCACCCCCACCGGGTCGCTTCCCCGTTCGTAGGGGTCCCCAGCCCCTTTGCCAAATGTGGGTTTTACACTTTTCCGAGATGAAATTGACTTTCCCGTCCCCCCATAAGATGTGCAGGTCGTGATCGAAGAACCACGCACTGCCTAGGACCAGGGGGAAACGGGCCGTGGGGGTAATTACGAAGGGTCTAACTTCCCAGTGATTCCCAATCCCCATGCGCAATGGTATAGTCTCGTATTTACACGGCTCTTTCATCGTGGAGCCATCCATCTGTGTAAACACTAGTGGCTCTGTCAGTTTGACCACTTTCGCCACCAGGCCCGTTACTAGCGAGGGGTTAATAAGGTCCTTCCCGCACCCAGAGTCAATGAGAGCTCGTACTCTCACATGGGTCTGTAGACCCGGGTCCATTAAAGTCACAGTAAGGAAGAAAAGAGAGGGGGATTTGCTCACCGGGATTTGCGCTTGCGAGTCCAGGACCTGCTGTTCAGCGCTATTCACAGCAGGTCCTTCTCGTTTCCCGCCTTCGCTGTTTCTTCATCCGACGAGTCCGAGGTTTCGCTCAGTGGGGTGATTTGCAGGGCTCTCGCCCTCTCGGCTTTGCTACTGGCTTAGGTGTGGAAGTGTCGAACTTCTTCTTGGTTCCTTTCGCCCTCTGGGTGGCGTAGATGCTCCGGGGCAGCTCGCGGCGAAATGGCCCACCTCACTGCACTTCAGACAGAGCCCTTGCTTCATCCTGGTTTCTCTCGTGCCATCTTTGGGTCTGGGGTTCGGTGGTTGGGACTTCCCCCTTGGAGCCGGAGTTGGGCCCGATTGGCCTCCCTTCCCCAACGCCGCCGCATCGTCCAGTCGGATGGTTCTCAGGCGGGTCTCCATGGTGACTGCTGCTTGCATCCAGCCTGCCAACGTGTCTGGGTTGTGTCCGCGTGTCACGGTGCGACGGATCTCGGAGTTAAGTCCTAGTCAGTACTGCTCCGCCAGGACCCCGTCAGGCCATCCCCGTATCTTCGCGGCGTGCCTGCGGAACTCCGCGGTGTATTCTCTTACCGTCTTGGAGCCTTGTTTGAGCGCGCGTAAAGCCGCCGGGCTGTCTTGTTTGTGTTGACATCTTCAAATTGCTCTTTCATAGCCCACATAAAAGCGTCGATCTCTCGTAACTCCCGCCCGTCCGCTTGATGTAGGGCTACATACCAGTCAGCCGCCGCCTCTTTCAGGTGTGAAGCGATAGCGTCTACCATACGGTCTTCGCTCTGGAACAGGTGACCCCAGTTCTCGATGAATTTTTCCGTCCTCACCAGGAAAAACGAAAACTTCTCCGGGGTCCCATCAAAATCCGCGTCAAGGAGTTCTGCCGGTTTCGGTGGGAGGAACCCCCAGGGTCATTGCGGTCGTGGCACTGGTGGCTCCTGCAACGGGGGTCCCGCTGGCTGGTCCGGGGGTGCCCCTGGTCGCCCGGGTACCCCCCCGGGTGACCCCGCGGGTACGATCCGCTGGTCGGGAGGTGGTTGACCAGGGGGTGCCTCTCACTGCCTCCGGTCCATCTCCCTCGCGGATGCCATCCGAAATCATCTTAGGGATGCGGGAGAGGGACTCGTCTAGAATCCGGATTAAGCAATCGTGGCTTGGATCGCCGCTCCATCTTCGGCTTCCCCCGGGTCCCTCCTCGCCTCTTGACTCTCTGGTCATGTCTTCCATCCCTTCCGCTGTGCTCAGTCGATGTATCGATCTTTCGAAGCGGCTCTCCCTCACCGAGGCACGTGGGGTGTAGAACCACGTCTCATGCGTCTCGGCCAATGGCTTCACCCAGTCCCGTCGTTGCTTGGGCCGGGTTGTCACGCCACCGTAGGCCGCTCCATAAGGGTCCCCATAGGGCCCCCCAAGTCGAAGTCAGAGCCCCAGGTTACCGGTACGTAGGTGCTGGGAACTTCCACTGGCACGACTGCAGTTGTGCTCGGCACCGTCGTCACCGGAGGTTTCTTGTCATCCCGCTGGTCCTCCTGCTGGTCTTCTTTGATCGGGAGAGTGTCTTCTTCACCGTCACTCATTTTTAGAGTAGCGGGTTTCAGACCAGTCCTGACTAAAAGTGATTCTTAACAAACTGTCAGAGTCCTCGGTTAGTCAGCCAAACACCAGGCCTTATTCATTGAAACAAGAATAGTGTTTATTAAGCTGCAAGACTAGGTCACTAGAACAGAAGCATTGTTAAGAATAACTTGAATACATGAAGCATTGAGATATACTCTAAGGGGGGAAGGGCCCCCACCTTTCTACCAATAGATGGGCAGCGCACGCGCGGGAACACCAGAAAGCAGTAAATAATAGTCTCCCCGCCATCCCACCTTTCCCAAGCCTAGCTGTTGCCTTTAGAAAGCGATAGTAGACGCACAGCCTGGCATTCAAGGCCACTCTTGGCCTGGGAGATGAGATATGGCCCGGTTGCCCAGGCAACATCGGCATCTCCCCACATTCCATCCCACCAGTCCAGATACATCAATCAACACCCTACAGTCCCATCCTCCCTCCCTCCTCCATCCCTTATGGCAGGGATACCTGACAGCAGGGTATAATGACGCAGAGTCCACCCTCCAAAGCAGCCCATTTCTCCAGGGGAACTGATCTCTGTAGCCTGGAGGTCAGCTGTAATTCTGGGAGATTTCCAGGCCTCACCTGGGAAAATGGCAAACCTACCACAAGCCCTCCTGACCTCCTCAGCTGAGCCATTCCATGATGTGGGGGCCACAGCAGAGAAACCACATGTAAAGGTGGTTGTGGATCTTGCCCGTTTGTAGGGGGGCCATGCAGAAGGCCCAAGGGCAAAGCCAACACGATGGAACATAGGAGGAGAGGTAGTCCTGCAAGTATAGAGAGTGCAAGACCATGCAGGCTTTTGTACTTGGTAGTCAGTGAGTTTAACCAAACCCAACAGCTGATGGGCAGCCAGTGGGATGACTACAGAATAGGTATATTCAAATATGCCTCAACGTTCCTGTGACTGCTTCAGTTTGATAATTCCTTAGACCAGCTGTTTGTGTTATTTCCTGCAATAAACTTTGTTTCCAACTCGACTCTGCAGAATTCTCAGTATTCCTTTCAAGCTTGTGGAAACAATTCGCCAGATTGTTAGCAGATCCCTCGATAGTTGATACCAGGGCTTTTTTGTAGAAAAAGCCCAGCAGGAACTCATTAGCACAATAGGCCACACCCATCAGCAGAAACTCATTAGCATATTAGGCCACACCCCTGACAGTGCAACTCATTATCATATTAGGCCACACCCCATGTTACCAGAAGTGTGGTCATCCAGCCACACCCACTTTTTGCTTCTTATTCTGTGTACCTTGTTTGTTGTCAAAACCCAGGGCTTTTTTGTAGCAGGAACTCCTTTGCATGTTAGGCCACACACCCCTAATGCAGCCAATCCTAATGAGTTTCTGCTGTTGGGTGTGGCCTATTATGCTAATGAGTTCCTGCTGGGTGTGGCCAACTCGGGAGCCAGCCGGAACTCCGTTCCTGTGCGTTCCTGCCCAAAAATAGCCCTGGCTGATACCCAGATTGGAGGTGCTCCTTCAAACCAGGTGTAGAACATAAAGCAGTAACTACTCCAGCATGAATGAAAGAGAGCGGAGGGGGAAAGGTTTTCTTCCTTGCACTCAGGCTACGGTAATGTGAACTGGGCCCAAACTGGCAAGAGCCACTTTCACACTGAAACATGTATAAGGTATATATGTGTGTCTCTGACCACAAAAAGTAACAATGTAGAAGTGTCTGATGAAGTGTGCTGGCACACGAAAGCTTATACTTTGAATAAAACTTTGTCTTTTTTTTAAATAATTCTCTTTATTGAAATTTGAAGAATAACAACAAACCATAAACGTACAGTGAACTGATAATATCCAGTGAAAAAGTAGTATTAACAAGGATATTCCGATGAGTTATTGCATTTACAGTCAATTATTTCATATCATAAGGGAGAAAAATAAGAGTTAGTGGAAGTATCTGAAATGTGGAAACGGCTACAGCAGATTGTACCAGGGTTATACTGTTATATTTAACAGATGCATTTCACCGAAGCCACAAAGCATCCATCACCCAAGGAATGTCTGATTGTTTAGAGAGAGATTCTAATACAGGGTACCATAGAATAAAACTTTGTTGATCTTAAAGGTTCCACTGGACTCAAACTTTGTTCTAATGTAGAAGGACAATTTTAAGGGACCACTCAGTTCCATGACCTCCTGCAGTCTAAATCTGATGAGTGCAACCTGCAGTCTGAAGATCGGTCTGTTGTTTGCGGGATCCAGGAGACGGCTTGGATTACTCCTGAATTTGGGTCTCCCCAGGTGAGACAAGAGCTTCCAAAGAAAAGGCTTGGCAAGCGTGGGTGAGAGCACCTGTCCAAGCTAATTAGTCTTCTGGGCAACAGGACACTTGAATGCAGGTGGCCAGGCCAATCTAATGATAATAATTAATAATTCTTATTGTATGGCAGTGTGTGCAGTATAGCCAGGAGATCCTAAGACTGGCTGGCAGCCAGAAGTTCTAGCTCTTTAGAGTTATGCACCACTAGGTGGTGAGCTAGATGCTTTTAAGGCAAGAGGCATTTCAGAGGTGGTTTGCCATTGCCTGCCTCTGTGTCATGCCCCTGGTAGTCCTTAGAGGTCACCCATACAAATCCTAGTCAGGGCCAACCCTGCTCAGCTTCCGAGATCTGATGACATGGGGCTAGCCTGGGCTATCCAGGTCAGGGCAGGCCAATAGGATAACCTTCACTGATGGACTAAAATGGCACAGTAAAGCGGTAAGAAATGCCTGCTGTTCTGAAATTCCACACTGTTATGTATTAAGCCCAAAGTGCACCAGAAAACTGACCTAGCTTGAACACCAAAACAATAGACTACTAGGATTCTGAAAGGGACCTACTGAACTGGAGTTTTCTTGTAAGTAGCTCTCCCACCGGGAGTGTGTGTGTGTTGGACATGGTGTTTTGCATGCATATAAGCAGGGCTCCAGCCCCGCTAGAGTTGTCTTAGAGTTTAGCTGAAATCACTAATAAACTATGAGCTGATTTCTCAACGCATCTGAACCCGGTATATTTCACATACGTTTCACCTTGTAATGTGGTGAATAGAACATGGGATAAGTTGCAAGTGCGAGCATCACACTTACTGCTTCCTACAAGTTCTATTCCAGGATATCTTTTCCGCGGGGGGGGGGATCAGGGTAAACATTATCATTGTTTTTCAGAATGAACAAAATGAACAATGCAAGTGGGATCACTCCTGGAGGTTCCCAGAATCAGGGTAAGGCAGTGATCGCCTACCTATTTTATTTAGATATTTATACCCTGCTTTTCATGGAGCTGCGGTGGCTCAAGTGGTTAAGATGCTGAACTGCAGGCTGAGGTCAGTAGTTCAGCAGTTCAAGACCCGGGTGCTGCAAGACGGAGTGAGCTCCCGTCTCTAGTTCCAGCTCCTGCCAACCTAGCAGTTCGAAAGCAAGAAATTGCAAGTAGATAAGTAGGTACCACTTCGGTGGGAAGATGCGCCTTGGTGTTTAGTCATGCCGGCCACATGACCACGGAAATGTCTTCGGACAGCGCTGGCTCTTCGGCTTTGAAACAGAGATGAGCACCGCAACCCTAGAGTCGAATTTGACTGGCTTTCGAGCAAGGGAACCTTTACCTTTACCCTGCTTTTCTCCCCAATAGGGACTCAAAGCAACTTGTTATATCATCCTCTTCTCCTGCATTTTAGCCTTACAACAACCATGCTATGAGGGCACGTTGTGCTGAGAAAGAATGACAGGCCCACAGACACCCAGGGAGCTTCCATGGCAGGATTGGGATTTGAATGTGAGCCCCCCAGATTCTAGTGCAGGACTAGAACCATGACACCATATTGATTCCTAAAAGTAAGCCTCCCAATGAGTATTTCAGTGGGCAAGTGGCGTGGTGAAGGTAGCTTAGGTCAAAAACTGGGCTGTTCTCTTTGAAGACCCCTAGATCCCTGTGTATGAAACAGCTGTTGAAAATGTACTGTCCCCTGAAGGAAAGAAAAAACAAAAACAAAACTCCACGAACCCTATTTAATGAATGATAGATTGTAATGTCTATTTCTCTAACCATTCACAGACTGCCAGTCAGGTTGTGTTTTTGGAATCATAAAAAGGCCATAACCGAATTCGCATCCCCAAAGGCCTCTCGATACAAAGGAAAGCCATAAAAGATAAATGATATCTCAACTAATCTTATCAATTATTGATCCCTGTCCTCTTCCGCCCCTTTTCTCCACATCTACTCCATTCATCTTGTGGTGTGAGAGAGACAGAGTGTGCCATTTTCCCATACTGATTTAGGGGTGCATCACCATCACTAATAGGTATTATTGTCAATTCACACGTGTTTATGAATAGAGAGTATTTTCTAGCAAATGCTGACCTCAACTTTTAAAAAAAAAATTACATACACGGTACTTCCTAAATCATAAACAACTGATGCACTTGTCTAGGGCTCTCTGCCAGTCTATCACCAACAGATTCCTCATTTTTCTTCTAAACACTTTAGGTTAGTTCCTTGCCATATCATCTGTTCAGTTATAAGGTTTGTATTCTTACAAAGTAAAACACTTCCATGGAATTTCAAAGCAATCAACAACCAGCATTAATATCACCATACCAATCGGAGGGCAGCAGGCTCCGTAGCCAGGATTTTGTAATTCAGGGGGCCTTTAAATAAGTCAGGGGGCACTGATATCACAAAATAAAAAATAAAATAAAAACATTTTTTTAAAAAATTCACTTTTGCAGTGTTCACACTCTACTTGCCTACATGGGGACACAAGCCACGCTTGGGGAATGGGCGGCGATGGGGAGTCCTCCAGGTGGCCGAGAGAGTTGGGAATCCTCTGGGTGGCCCAGAGAGCCAGGGGGCCTGGGGGCTGGATAGAAGTCAGGGGGCCTTGGCAGGAATTCAGGGGGCCAGGCCCCGAAATGCCCCACTGTAGCTACAGGCCTGGAGGGCAGTACCCAGTATCCTGAACAAATGCCTGCACATGGGGGTGGGCGAGGGGAGTGAGGATGCTTCTGAAATTCTCCTCATACAAATTTCTCCCTGGATTTTACAGTTCCAAACCATCTCAAAATGAAACATAGACACATAGAGCTGTGAGGGGGCTTACATAGGCCATGGATCCCAACTGCCTGCTCAATGCAGGGAGACCTAGGGTTGCCACTGTCCTTCCAAGTCCCCAGTGGGGGATTTTGGGGGCGTTACTGCAGGGAGCAGGGATGTCACTAACATGATGACATCACACAGAAGTGACGTCATTACGTTGGGGACAGGCGCACCCACCGGCTTCTTGCCAAAAGCATTTAAAGAGTCCCTTTAAATGCTTTTGGCAAGAGGTCCTCCTCCCCCTGCACGCCTGCACTTTAAGTCACAAATTTGCAGCTTGGAGTGCAGGTGTGAGGCCCTCGCCTCTTCCCAACAGCATTTAAAGGGTCCCCCAACTGGGACCGGGGGTGTGGCAACTCCAGGAAGCCCAAAGCTAGAACATTCATAAGAGATGGCTGTCTAGTCTCACTTTAAAGACCTCCAAGCAAGGAAGATCACACACAGGTGGGGCCTGGAGTCCTCCTGGAATTACAACCTGTAATGTATCCAGCTCGACCAGTCTCGACCACGTGCTCCAGTCGGCACAGACCAGTGGAGCACGGGGCATGGCCTAGGCTGAGCTTCATTCCAGGAGAACAATAGAACAGGGGTTCCTGAAGCCCCGCCAATCGGGCCTCTAATATCTTAGGAAGTTAAGTGGATTAGTTTGAATGATCCTATCACGGGCGTGGTAGGAGTTGGGGTGTGGGTTTGTTGGGGAATATAAGCCGGCCTGTGAGCCGGCTACTTTGTCTTGTTCTTCACTAATAAAGTATGTGAGAGCTGAAATCACTCGTCAGTCTCAGTACTTTTCACAACCCTTCTCCAGACTACAGAAATCAGTTCCCCTGGAGGAAATGGCAGCTTCAGCAGGCAGGCTCTATGGAATCACACATCTCCTGGGCTCCTTCCTCTCCCCAACCTCCATCTTCCCCAGGTTGCACTCCCAAACCAGAGATGGCCACCCTAGCGTACCCCCACAAAATTTATTTCATTGTTGAACCGCTCTTAATATTAGGAAGTTTCTCATAGTGTTCAACTAAAACCACACCTTCTCAAATGTAAGCTTGTTTGAGCTAAGCTTGGCCTCTGCAGCAGTGGGTAAAGGTCTTTCATATCACCTACTACCAGAGAGCCAGTTTGGTGTTGTGATTAAGTGTGCGGACTCTAATCTGGGAGAACCGGGTTTGATTCCCCACTCCTCCACTTGCGCCTGCTGATGTGACCTTGGGTTAGTCACAAGCTCTGGCACAGGTGTTCTTGAAGAAGAGCCGTTTCTGTCAGAAGTTCTCTCAGCCCCACCTACCTCACAGGGCGTCTGTTGTGGGGAGGGGAAGGGAAAGGAGTTTGTAAGCCGTTCTGAGACTCCCTCAGGTAGTGAAGGGCGGGGTATAAATCCAATCTCCTCTTCTCTCTTCTTCTACCTGATCTTCATAGCAGGTGAATCTGTCACCTGGGGCCTTCTGCATGCAAATACTACCACAGAACTACAACCCCCCCTGCCCTTCTCTATCCACCAGCCTAGTACAAACTTTTCTCCAGAACTAGAACAGGTTTAGCAGATATGATTCATTTCAGCGGCAGTAGTTTTCCTTTCCTTTTTTGCAGTCTTCAAAAATTGAAGTCAAACATTTTCTCCAGGGTAGGCCTCTGCCCTCCCTATTTAAATGCACTTACCAGAATAGCGACTCACCCTATTGCAACTGAAACCGTAACTTGCTGTTGGGCCATTTTACAATGCAAGAGTACTGGCTGATGAGCCGCTTAATGTAAAAAGCCATTTTTACTTTGTTTGAATTTTCTCAGGGAAGAATACTGAATTGCAAGCCTGGAATTACAAGCTTGAAGATCGAAAACATCAAAGATAACAATGTAATTTAATATTTCACAGTAATGTACAAAATCAGAGCTTTCATTCCCACCCCGCCCAACCTATGTACAGAACTGTTTATGCAGGTCCTAGATTTTAGGGGGAATACCCTCTGTTGCCCTCTTCCTTCCTTAAGGAGTGGACTATTGTAGTATGAGTGGGAATATAAAGATTGTTTATATAGGTTTTTTCTTCTTGATTGTTCATATTCATATTTTTTCCTTGGTTTTATGGATTTCTCTTTTAAGTAACCTTTTATTAGGATGTTAGAAAGACCTGTTATATAGAAGGCTTTCCTCTTGTAGGTCTGATATTGTTAGCAGACAACATAATAGGTACAAATTTCATGATTCTGTAGTTCTTACGGGCAACACTTTGCAATGTCTGGGTCAGATAAGATTTTGGTCTCATATCAGGAACAACAAACATTTTTGTTTAGGATATGAAGAATCCCTGCCCATTATCATTTAGGTTAGGTTAAGTAAACACTTAGGTCTTATGTAGATTTGATGCAGATATCTGACAAATCAGAGACTTATTATTCAAATAACCACTGTCTTTTGTAACCAATTATGCTTTTTGAATATT
>JAPDNY010001760.1:0-13049 GCA_029375565.1 Gekko gecko | reverse complement strand
CGGGGAAACGTTCATTCTGGAGCTTGATTTGGAAGGTTTCGGGCCATCTCAAGAGAGCCAGTTTGGTGTAGTGGTTAGAAGCGTGGACTCTAATCTGGGAGAACTGGGTTTGATGCCCCACGCCTCCACATGCAGCTGGTGGGGTGACCTTGGGTCAGTCACAAGTTCTCTCAGAGCTGTTCTCTCAAGGGCAGTTCTCGAAAGAGCTCTCTCAGCTCCACCTACCTGTTGTCTGTTGTGGGGAACAGAAGAACATAAGAGAAGCCGATGTTGGATCAGGCCAATGGCAGTTCCCATGGAGAAAACAGCAGCTTTGTATGGGGAACTCGTGACGTTATACTTGCCAGAGTCCCCCGGCCTCCCCCAAGCTCCACCCCCAAAGTCTCTAGGAATTTCCCAATCCGGAGTTGGCAACCCTATTGACCAAGGAAATTGGTGTGAACAAATGGATTGGCTACTTTGAAGAATATTTGCTGGATCATATTCCTCTCCCCTCCCCTCCCCCTACCATCCTTAAGATTTCTCGGCAGTCCTACAGGAATAAAACTGTATAGATGAATCTAACCATCCACTAACTGTTAAGTAATCTCCCTCTCTAATCTGGGAGAACCAGGTTTGATTCCCCACTCCTCCATTTGCAGCTGGTGGATGACCTTGGGCAAGCCATAGTTCTGACAAGAGCTGTCCTTTGAAAGGGCAGTTTCTGTCAGAGCTCTCTCAGCCCCACCTACCTCACAGGGTGTCTGTTGTGAGGAAGTGAAGGGAAAGGAGTTTGTAAGCCGCTCTGAGACTCCTTCGGGTAGTGAAGGGCAGGTATAAATCCAATCTCTTCTCCTCTGCTGTCAGTTTCCTCACACTTCTCAGCACTCTGAACGTAGGTTCATCTTGACTCAACCAATAAGGCTGAACTAGATGTGATGTTCTTGCAGGGTTGCCGGTGGGGGGGAATTATAGGCTGAGGACAGACTGGCAATTTGCAGCGGGAGCCAATCGCGACAAAAAAGCCTCAGAACAAACTGTTGTGGGGTTTCCCGGTGACACGGGGCCATCTGATATGAGAGCATACCGGGAGGAGGCATGCCGGAGTGTTCAGACCGCTGTCCCGGATTGGGGGAGATTGCCGCAGATCGCCGATTGGGGGAGGATCCCGGCACCGCATTGGGCGGAACAGCGGAGCACGGCCAATCAAACTGCTGCTGCTGTTCCGGCTTGCTCCCAGCTTATTGGCCGAGCGGTCACACTGCCGGGAAGAGGATGGATGCGGGTTCCAGGCACTCTCCAGGATTTGCTACCACTTTTATGAGGTATCTATTAAACGCGGGAGTGAAGCGGAATGGTGTGGGTTGCCTATGGGTGGGGGACGCCAGGCAGATGTGCCTGTGTGAACGCACCCTTTAACCCGCTTTTAAAACATAGCTGAAACCGTGGCTGTAGCAGGGCAAACTGCCAGTCTGAACTCAGCCATTGGCAGTGGTGAGAGGCCTAGCCTGGTGTTGCTGGCAACATGGTGATGTCACAATCCACGGGCACTAGAAGTAGAGTTGCCAACCTCCAGGTGGTGGCTGGAGGTCTCCCACTATCCAGGCAACAGAGGTCAGTTCACCTGGAGACAATGGCTGCTTTGGAGGGTGGATCCTATGGCCCTACATGCCCTATTTAGGTCCCTCCCCCTTATAAGCCCCGCCCCCTCAGGCCCCAACCCCCAAATCTCCAGGTACTTCTGAACCCAGAGCTGGCGACCCTAACTGGAAGTGACATCATCGCATGGCTGGCAAAGTGAGACACTCTGGTATTTGGGCAAAAACTCTATGGTAGAAGCTGTTTTTAGGAACCCCCTGCTGACGGTAATGCATTGAAGCTATGTTAATTTAGCAGTTTGTAACCCATTAGACTTTTGCCTGTTATTCAGCTTCTTTTCAACCTCTTTCGGTGACCTGTTTTTTTTCCTGGGTTGAAGTTTTTCATACTCCTCCCTTCCTCCCTCCCTCCCTCCCTTCCTTCCTGGTATTTTTGGCCACTGTATGTGTTGGACTGGATGGGTCATTGGCCTGATCCAACATTGGCTTCTCTGATGACGTTCCTTCGTTCCTTCATTCCTTCGTTCCTTCCTTCCTTCATTCCTTCGTTCCTTCCTTCCTTCCTTCCTTCCTTCCTTCCTTCCTTCCTTCCTTCCTTCCTTCCTTCCTTCCTTCCTGGTATTTTTGGCCACTTTATGTATTGGACTGGATGGGTCATTGGCCTGATCCAACATTGGCTTCTCTGATGACCTTCCTTCCTTCCTGGTATTTTTGGCCACTGTATGTGTTGGACTGGATGGGTCATTGGCCTGATCCAACAGTGGCTTCTCTGATGTCCTTCCTTCCTTCCTTCCTTCCTTCCTTCCTTCCTTCCTTCCTTCCTTCCTTCCTTCCTTCCTTCCTTCCTTCCAGGTATTTTTGGCCACTGTACGTGTTGGACTGGATGGGTCATTGGCCTGATCCAACATTGGCTTCTCTGATGACCTTCCTTCCTTCCTTCCTTCCTTCCTTCCTTCCTTCCTTCCTTCCTTCCTTCCTTCCTTCCTTCCTTCCTTCCTTCCTTCCTTCCTTCCTTCCTTCCTTCCTTCCTTCCTTCCAAGAGGGTTTGTTGACAGACCCATACAACCAATATCTGGGAGGGGGATCCAGGAACTGACCACATGGTGTGTACTTACACTAGACTTTTTGTGTGTGAGCAATCTATTTGAAGGGTATTCCTAAGTATGATCATCCTGTTGCCTTGGAAGCAAAGCGCATCAGATCCATTGAGGGATGGTTAGGACTGGCAACCTTCAGATGGATCTCCCAGAACTATGACTAATATCCAGACTAAGGAGAAGAAAAAAGAAGAGTTGGCTTTATACCCCACCCTTCACTACCCAAAGGAGCCCAGAGTGGCCTACAGTCACTTTCCCTTCCTCTCTCCCCAACAGACCCCCTGTGAGGTAGGTGGGGCTGAGAGAGCTCTGAGAGAGCTGTGATGGACCCAAGGTCACCTCTGAAATGTCTCTTGCCTTAAAAAACAAGACTAGTTTGCCACCTAGTGGTACGTAATTCTAAACAGAGCTGGAATTTCAGGCTGCCAGACAATCTTGGGATATCCTGGCTATTCTACACACAATGCTGTAAGATAATTATTACCCAGCTGGCTTTATGTGGAGAAGTGGGGGATTGAACCCAGTTCTCCCGGATGAGAGTCCGCTGCTCTTAACCACTACATCAAACTGGCTCTATAGAGATTAGTCCAGAGAAAATGGCTGCTTTGGAGGGTGGACTCCATGGCATTATCCCCCACTGAGGTCCCTCTCCTCCTTCAAACCCCACGGTCCCTAGTCTGCATCCCCGAATCTCCAGGAATTTCTCAACCTGGATTTGGCGATCCCAGGAGTTGGGGACACGCTCTCTGTCCCACGCCACATATAGGAGAGAGACTGGGAGAATGTTAAGCAAACCGGTTACTGGAAGACAAATTAGAAACTGTCAAATACCTCTTCGGACTACAGACTCTCTGGGTAATTGTCCATTAATCATCCTTGAATTATTAAGAACCTGTCCCCTGCAGCATTTATTTCCTTTTCAATTTTTTTGCTGGAATGCAATAGCATCGAACGGGCACCGTCTCACTGTTGGCTTTGTTTTTGATCTGTTGGTTTAAGGATGGGGCGAAAAATCAGAAATCAGGAGTGATATGGAAATGAAGTGAGCCATAATACGCCACCTCCGTTCCCTGATTTTGCTTCTGGATGACTCAAGGCTGGGCTTCTTGCCTTCCAGTTTCTCTCCTCCCCTTAGGGTTACCATTCTCAAGATGGAGGCCCACAGTTCTGATCTTCAGAATACAGAGATCAATTCTCAAGGAGGAAATGGCCCCTTGGAGGGCAAACTCTATGGTCTACCATGGAGTCTAGGAGAACAGGAGTGCTAGAGTGGCCTCACGCCCCTGCTTACTCCCTCCCCAGGCACCACCCCCAAATTGATTGATTAATTTTGTTCATTTTGGCCAGTTTGGTGTCGTGGTTAAGTGCACGGACTCTAATCTGGGAGAATCGGGTTCGATTCTCCTCTCCTCCACTTTCACCTGGCTGGATGACCTTGGGCAAGCCATAGTTCTGTCAGGGCTGTTCTCTCAAGGGCAGTTCTGGAAAGTGCTCTCTCCGCCCCGCCTACCTCACAGGGTGCCTGTTGTGGGGAAGGGAAGGGAAAGGAGTTTGTAAGTCGCTCTGAGACTGCGAGTGAAGGGCGAGTAAATCCAATCTCCTCCTCCTCCACCTCCATTTTATATCCCACTATCCGCAAGCGGGCTCAGGGCAGGTTACAGCTCACATAAGGCACGACAGTAAAACTGCAAATTATCACAAATATTACAAGTTAAAAGTTTAAAAGTCAAAGGATGCTAAGTCAGTACATTGCCTTGGTAGCAACGCTATGATGGACTTCTTCTGAGTGGTGCTGGTGACGTTGGCTATTGGACACAGGCCAGGGCTACTGAAGAAGAAGAAGAGATTGGATTTATACCCCACCCGAAGGAGTCTCAGAGCAGCTTACAATCTCCTTTCCCTTCCCCTCCCCACAACAGACACCCTGTGAGGTAGATGGGGCTGAGAGAGCTCTTTTGAGGACTGCTCCTGAGAGAACAGCTCTGAAAGAACTTGTGACTGAACCAAGGTCACCCGGCAGCTGCATGTGGAGGAGTGGGGAATCAAACCCGGTTCTTTCAGATTAGAATCCATGCTCCTGTTACACTCTTTCCATCAGCATGTGAAATGAGTAACTAAGGTTATTTTTCTGGTTTCCCTTCTTTAATAGAAAATTTGAAATTTTGCCCCAGACTGAGAGTTTTTGTCGGGGCTTTCTCTCGTTTCTGCATTTGTTTTACAGGCATCTGCATTTGGACCACTTCCAGCACACTGTTGCCCCGCAGCTACCAAAACTCCTTTTGCTGCGATTCTTCATTCTCCATCCACTTTCAAATTGCTAATCCTTTCTAAAACAGACTTGTTTCTGTGGTTATTTAGATGCTGCCCAGTGCCCTCCCCCATTTCCGCCTCTCTCTCTTTAGGTCAACGCTCCCTCCCTGTTCTGTTTTCTTTCCCTCCTTCTCCAAAGACAAAAGGGGACGTGTCCTCCCACTCAAGCAAACTTTAAAAAAGCCAGAGAGAGCATAAGAAGGAATCAGTAAATATAAAGGACCAGGGAAGGGGTGGCCAAACTATGGCTCAGGAGCCACATGCGGCTCTTTCAGACATATTGTGCGGCTCCCGGCAGGACAGCTGGGGAAGCAAAGGGAAGGCATCCTACCCCGATTGGTCTTCCCTTCCCCAGCCAGTGTTCCCCTCCCTGGGTAGGCTTGAGGTGGAGGGGAGCAGAGAAAGAAAACAACTTTAGCTTTAAATGCATTCTCAAAGCCCCCCGCCCCAAGCCTACAAACATCATCAGAACTCAACCCAGAAAATCTACAACAGCTAATTATCAATATCTGTTTTTACCCCTTTTTTATTTATTTTTGGCAGCCGCACTTAACGTTCATAACAAGCGAATCTGCATATTTTTCAATTAAAAAAAATATGCATGATATTTGTTCACGTCTTGCGGCTCTCAGATATCTGACTCATCCGTTAAGTAAGTTTGGCCGTCCTTGGACTAGGGGATTCCCTGGTCCCAAATGTGTCGGTCTTGTAAGTATGGGCCTGGATTTCCCCCTCTCATCTCTTTTGTTTTTGCAGAATCACGGAGGGAGAGAAGGGAGAGGGAGGGAAAGGTTGGCATCCAGTTAGCCCAAAAAATGTGGGTTTTGCTTTTAGATATAGAACGCATACAGAATGTGCAAATAAACAAATTGGAGGGGGCGAGAACAGGACAGATGAAATTCGCGCAACTGCAAAGTCAACCTTTTTTAAAAAATATATATCATTTTTATTGTTGTTAATCTCCTTGACATAAACATAAGCGCACACATAACATGCAACAGAAAAGATCCTTTCTCATATATGAATAAATTATGTAATCGTATCGTTTACAGCCTATCGGATCAGTCCAACCACATCTTCTTCTCCAGCCGATTATAAAAACTTGACCAAATATTTCGGAAGGTCTTGTCATGTTTCCCCTGCAACTTCATCATCAAATTATCTAGTTCTGCCCCTTCTATCACTCTGGCTATATAATCCCTTTGGGATGGTAGATCTTCGTTCTTCCAACCTTTGGCTATTAACATCCTAGCAGCTGTGACCAAGTGGGTAACCAAATATACATCTCTCTTCTGAACATTATCAGGCATAATATTTAACGGAAAAAGTTCAGGTTCTAATGGAATCTGGATAGTGGTTATTTGGGCAATATTTGGGTGGATCTCTTTCCAAAATTTTTAAATTTTATTGCAAGTCCACCATACGTGATAGAAAGAGCCCACCTTTATTTTACACTTCCAGCGTTTGTCTGATACATTATGATAACAACGTGCTAGTCCATCAGGTCTTAACTACCAAGGATGGGACATTTTGAATACGTTCTCCCTCTTAGCTATTGCTTTCATAGATTTCATATTCTGCCAAACCTTATCCCAACTAATCAGTGCAGAAAGGACCCCATTGCTCCACATCCATAGCGATCAAGTCGGAAATCAGATGAAAGCACTACGCCTTGCGACTGCTCCGGGCAAGTAGAACCATGCCAAGTCAGTTTTTCTCATCACTGAATCCAACTCCCTGCAATCGTCCAAATTGTTGACAACCATACCCACAACCCCTTTGCAACATTATCGCAAACCTATACAGTTGTGAAGGGTGCGAAAGGGAAAACAGCTGAGTCCAGCGTTGCTAGCTCCACAGCCACTGGAGGGGGATGGGGGATAGGGTTCCTAGACCTGGATTGGGAAACTTCTAGAGATTTGGGGATGGAGCCTGGGGAGGACAGAGACCTCAGTGGGGTACAGTGTGGAAAGGACCATAGAGTCCACCCTCCAAAACATCCATTTTATCTAATGGGTCTGATCTCTGTACTCTGGAGATGAGCTGTGATTCCAGGGGATCTCCAGGTCCCACCTGGAAGCTGGCAGCCCTAGCTGAGGCTAATGCTGAGCATTATCATAGAATCATAGAGTTGGAAGGGGCCATACAGACCATCTAGTCCCACACCCTGCCCAATACAGGACCAGCCTAAAGCATCTTTGACAAATGTTCGTCCAGCCTCTTCTTGAAAGCTGCCAGAGAAGGGGAGCCAACCACCTCCTTAGGCAGCTGATTCCACCTTTGGACCACTCTGACTGTGAAAAAGTCTTTCCTAATATCCAGCCGATACCTTTCTGCATGTCATTTCAACCCGTTGCTTCGGGTCCTCTCCTCCGCTGCCAACTGGAACAGTGCCTTGCCCTCCTCCAAACGACAGCCTTTCCAATATTTAAAGAGAGCAATCATGTCCCCTCTCAACCTCCTCTTCTCCAAACAAAACATTCCCAGGGCCTTTAAGCCTTTCCTCGTAGGGCTCCGTCTCCAGACCCCTGATCGTCCTCGTCACTCTCTTCTGCACCCTCTCGATTTTGCCCACATCCTCTTTGAAGCGAGGCCTCCAGAACTGCGCATGTCTTAGCTGTGATAGAGACAGGTGTATAAAACCAGGCTGCTCTCTGCTTTATGATCCTCTGAAGCCGAAAAGGTTGTAATCTGGAAACCCGACGTACAATTTTGTAATACTGCGGACGACATGGCTAATGCTTCATCTTTATTCTCCTAGATGGCATTTCCTAATTAAAGCTCATGGAGCCGTGGCTGTAACATGTGAGGTCGCCATCTTTATGCCCAGCTTTGATTTTTTTAAAACAATAAAAAGGGCAGCGAATGGCTGTAAGGCGGCAACCTCAGGGCCATCAAACGGTGCCCTCATAAAACATATGAAATGATACAACTGATACGTATATCCTGCCCTGCAGTGGTACAAGATTTAGGGATCCTACTTCAGTTTCTATCTATCGAGACAATCTGTTTTTCGGAAATATTGCAAGGAGGCCTCTTCGTGCCAAGATCTGGGTGGGAAATAAATGGTGTTTTTAAGCGGACATGCATCTGAACAGTGAAACACTGTTTTCTTAAGATTCCTGCCGGAACATGTCTCTAACAGCCGTTTCCTCAGATATGATACCTAATAGAATTTACCTCAGGCAAAAACACACACACACACACAGCCCTGAATCAGTGGTGCAAATACAACCACGCTCCAGAAGTAACAAAAACAGCATTTGTTTCTTTAGGAACATATTACGCTCTGTCAACCTGACTAACAAGAAAATGTAACGAGTTTTGGTTTCAGTAGTAAATCTCATCTCTCGGCATAAGACGCGGCTTTCTGATACGGAGCCAAATGAGAGTTTTCAGCTCTTTGGTTTGCTTTGCCTTCTTCATTATTAATTTCAATTATTTTCCTGTTTAACGCTCTCTCTCTAGGATTGTTGCCCGTGTACAGTTTGGACATGATAAGTGGATGAGCTCCAAGGCATGCCTCGTTTGTGAACGCTCGGTTGACCGCCCTGTCGAGAGGCTTTGTGTTTGAGATTAAAGCTAAATTTGCCAAATGGAACCAATTAATTTTTTTCCTATGTGATGTTGATGTATTGAAAAGAACTGAGTAGGGCTACCAACCTCTGGGAAGGGCCTGGAGATCAACTGGAATAACAACTGATCTCCAGACGGCAGAGAAAATTTCCCCTGGTTGGGCTGTAGCTAGGATTTTTTTACTTTGGGGGGCATTTAAATAAGTTAGGGGGCATGCCCGCACACACACTCAGATTGTGTCAGGAGTGATTGATTGATTGATTTTATTAAATTTGATTTAGTAAATTTCTATCCCGCCCTCCCGGCCGAGGCCGGCTCAGGGCGGCTTCCAAAACAGCATAAAATTACAATAAAATGCAGTAACAATGTATCTCCCTATATAATAATTGTGTTTTGGGGGTGGCAGTCTCCAGAACATTCCACACGCTCCCAAATCATTTGGCTCCCTCATCTGTCACTCAGAAGGTGTCCCTAACCACTGGCTGCGTTGCCTGAGTCCTGCCCAGCCACCATTCAAGAGTACTCACGTGCTATTGGCTGGGTGCTGGGTCTGTTCCTCTTCCCCACCCACTCCTTCAGCCACTGCGCCCTGTCAAAATTACTGGCAAACGGCTTTCTCTCTTGACGAAGACGCTTCTCCTGCTTGCCTCCTTTATGGGACTAATTTTCCCCTCAGTGACTGTTGGTAGGTGTAACGAAACAGCAGTTCCCTGTGTTTGTGAAATGGCTGCCATCTGTGGTTGTTTGTTTAAAATGTTCCCCCATAAGGTTTAATTGAGCTGTAGTTCCAGAGAGGGGCCTACAGGATTGAATGGGGCTT
This sequence comes from Gekko gecko, assembly GCA_029375565.1. Taxonomy (NCBI): domain Eukaryota; kingdom Metazoa; phylum Chordata; class Lepidosauria; order Squamata; family Gekkonidae; genus Gekko; species Gekko gecko. The sequence continues at coordinate 3,669 of JAPDNY010001760.1, read as the reverse complement.
CCTCATCTTCTGGCCTACAGTTCCCAGCTACCCCAAGGCCAAAAAGTGTGGGGAAAGAGGGACCGTCTTAAGGGGTGGGGCAGCATCAATATAGACTCCAGCTAGGCCACAAACCAGAGACGTGGGGGAACCCTGGTAGGCAGCAGAAATTCAGCCATTCCACAGTCAGCTGGACTGGCAATGAGTGGAAGTTTCCCTGCTTTCGTGGAAAAGAGAGAGAGGCTGAAGCAGAGCCAGAGGCCGGTCCAAGGAGAGATCCTATCCTGAGCCCACAACCTCCAGAGGTAGAGAGTATTGTGTGTGGGGAAAGAGGATTGCGTTTAACCCCTGTTGATTTATGCCCGGTTGGTTCATCGTGTGTGCTTACTCCTACAGTTGTGCCTTATTCATTTAGTCTCTGTGTGCTCCATAATTGTGTAAATAGTTAAATAAATTCTTTTATTTGGGCTAATAATCTGTGTTGTGCCCTGACCACATAGTCTCCCCCACTCTGCACAATACTAAAGGGAGGGGGTAGCCCAGGGAAGCAAGGAAAGGCCAGCCCCATGGGTTGCCAACGTTCCAGGGATCCCCCAAAGATTGGGGATACCGTCTCCAAATAGGGAGATTCAGCCAGAGAGGTCTCACTGTCCCACTCAGCCCAAAAAATAAGTCTCCTCCTTAGAAGATAAGACGTGAAGTCCATGTAATCAGTGTAACTTGATCGGAGGAGTACACATAGTCATAAAATTTTCCAAACAGCCTTTGCAAAGACTTAAAAGATGCGTTTCCTTCAACTTCTTCAGTTTGCCGGCTGCATAGGTGGAACCTGATTTCCACAATTTCAACAGACCACAAGGTTCAGAGTGTAAAAGGAAACACATCTTTTAAGTATCTAGAACGGGTGCCTTTGCAAAGGCTATGACTATGAAACTCCTTACACTGATTACGTGGACTTTACGTCTTATCTTCTAAGGAGGAAACATTGTTTCTTGTGCCTTATTAGAGTTATAGTATGCACTAATTTTGTTGTGACATCACCAACTTTATATTTGTTAATACAGTTTATATTTTGGCAATTTCTGATGGTGTTTCTACTAGAGGAATTTGTATATCTGGGACCTCTTTGACGCTAGTTGTTTTCCCTTGTTGTTTTGATTAAAAAAAATAAGTCTGGCTCGCCGCCTAGTGGTGCATCACGCTAAAAGAGCTAGATCTTCAGTCTGCCAGACAATCTTAGGATCTCCTGGCTATTCTACACACAATGCCTGATGATGATGATGGTGCTGGTGGTGATGGATGAGGATCTGGAGAACACAAGTTCAAATCCTCTATCATGATGCTTTCTGGGTGACCCTAGGCCAGTCACTTTTTCTCCCTCCTCCTAACTTCCTCACAGGGTTGTTATGAGAATAAATATGGCAAAAGGAAGAACCACGTACATCAGTCTGAGCATCTTGGAGGAAGGCTGAGATTAAAAAATGCACCAGATAGACAGAAAAGAGAAGACCCACCTTTCCCTAATGCTCTACAGCACTGGATGGAGGAATGCAAATGTATGGCATGAACAAAACACCACCTTACGCTTTTCACAGTTGCAGGAAAGGCAAAAATTCAGTTGGTGGGTCACATTGGTCCTGCCCGCTCTGTAAGATGCATATTTGGGACAGGACCAAACAATCCTGAGGATCAGTGGTGGAGCAACTAAAATGATTAAGGGGGTGGAACTCCCCTACAAAGAAAGGTTAAAGGGGTCAGGGCTCTTTAGTCTGGAGAAAGGATAACTGAGAGGTTACTTGATAGAGGTTTACAAAATTATGCATGGGATAGAGCAGGTAGAGAAACAGGTACTTTTCTCCCTTTCTCACAATGCAAGAACTCGTGGGCACTCCATGAAATCACTGAGCAGTCGGGTTGGAACGGATAAACGGAAGTCCTTCTTCACCCAAAGAGTCATTAACGCATGGAATTCACTGCTGCAAGAAGGTGTCAGCAGCTACAAACAATGACAGCTTCAAGTGGGGATTGAATAAACATCTGGAGCAGAGGCCCACCAATGGATATTAGCAACAAGGTATAGATGGAACACTCCGGGACAGTGATGCTCTGTCTTCTTGCTGCTTGGGAGGCAAGAGTGGGAGGGTTCCTGGAGTTCTGGCCCTGCTGGTGGACCTCCAGATGGCACCTGGGTTTTGGCCACTGTGTGACACAGTACGATGGACTCCAGGGGCTGTTGGCCTGATCCAACATGGCTTCTCTTCTGTTCTTATGTCTGGGGCAGTGATGCTATGTATTCTTGGTTCTTAGGGGCTCAAGAGTGGGAGGGCTTCTGGAGTTCTGGCCCTGCTGGTGGACCTCCTGATGGCACCTGGGTTTTGGCCACTGTGTGACACAGAGTGTTGGACTCGAGGGGCCATTGGCCTGATCCAACATGGCTTCTCTTCTGTTCTTTTGTCTGGGGCAGCGATGCTATGTATTCTTGGTTCTTAGGGGCGCAAGAGTGGGAGGGCTTCTGGAGTTCTGGCCCTGCTGGTGGACCTCCTGAGGGTACCTGGGTTTTGGCCACCATGGGACACAGAGTGTCAGGCTGGACAGGCCACTGGCCTGATCCAACATGGCTTCTCTTATGTTCTTAGCCTCTGCTTGGCATGTAGGAGGCTTCCAGCTTTAATCCCCAGCATCTCTGGCTGAAAGGGTCAGTTTGCTGGTGATGCTAGAGACCTTTGAAAGCTGCTGGCACTTGTTCCAGGCTGGCAATTAGTGAGGTAGAATCGAAATCAATGGGCCTTAAGCATAACTAATTTATTGACATAGATCAGGGTCCATTTGATTTAATGTAGCTGGCTAAACAGGGGGAATTAATGGTTGCCGGCTGGCCACCCTGATCTCACCGTTTAGCCAGCTAAATTAAACACAATAGACCCCAATCCATTTAAAAGTTGGAGAATTTGGGTGGGGTGGGGAGAATTTTTTGATATCACACCAACACATGATGTCACTGACTGCCTGGGCTTTACATGTGTAAGCCTCCAATCACCCTGCATGTATTTCCTCTCCCATTACCACTTTGCAACCAACATAGCCCTTAAACTTCAACCATGTCATCTTTCAGATTTTGTGGCAGGGGAGGAGCTTTCGAGAGTCGCCGCTCACTTCTCCAGATACAGCTAGAATGTGAGTCCATCCATCCTTCTTATCTTGGAGAGTGGAGTGATTTCAGATCAGCAGACTGCTGAGTTGCAATTTTGTGACTGTTAATGAAGCTCAAGACAATGCGTCCGCCTGGACTGAATCAAGACCTAGGTTTTCTGTCTCATTACTGATGTCCAGGCTAGCGGGACCCTGTCAGATCTCAGAAGCTAAGCAGGGTCGGCCTCGGCTAGTATTTGGATGGGTGACCTCCAAGTTATACCGGGGGCATGACACAGAGGCAGGCAATGGCAAACCACCTCTGAAATGTCTCTTGCCTTAAAACGAGCCTCGCTCGCCATCTAGTGGTGCATAATGCTAAAGAGCTAGAACTTCTGGTTGCCAGACAATCTTAGAATCTCCTGGTTATTCTACAAACAATGCCATGCAATCATTATTATCAATGCTGATTTCTCCATGACTACTACCTCTCTAAATATCCCACCTAAATCCAATCATGCCCGCTATTGTTGTTCACCTGCTATTGTCATTTGCCTGCGA